>CM022097.1:6781638-7037790 GCA_011114355.1 Carex littledalei
ACCGACATATGCAAAGAGAATACAATAAAGAGCAGCACTCATGGGTGCAGGAATTGATGCAAAAACAGCTCCAAATTTTCCTATCATAAGCAAATTTTATAAATCAGGTAAATTACATTTTGGACAGGATGCTAGAAAAGGCAGATTTACTCTTCAGCTTTCTGGAACTAATTAGTATGTACTTTTTGTTCTTGTCTCAGAGATGTGAATGAAATGGGATTAGCTGAAGACAAACACAAAGGTACATAATCTAACCAATAAAACAATAAATAGATACCGAGCAACATAAAAGACAGTACCGAGAATAGAAAAGAAAATCATGAATCCGGCTGAAATTTGTATCACCCGCCTGCTGCCAACACGTGTTAAGCCTAACAAACCAGCATTTTCTCTGTCGTATCACACAATAACAAGTTTTTACTAGATAACATGATAATTTCTTTATATAAAAGGGAACTTCTCATATATTTTTGCAGCAGGGCATACCATGACCTTCCTCCCCAACATTTTACCAATAATAAAGAATAAAACACCTTTATTCTTACTCGTGTATGGACAGAGTGAGGCAAGTTGGATTTTTCTAAAAGGAATTCAGAAAGTTAACATATTGGAGGTATTTCCCATATTTGAAAGGGTGTGACAGATACTTAAGGTCTGGCATGCATAAAAGACCCTTCAGAAAGCAATTAATTAATTTGTTGAGAAAAAAACAGTTAAATTATTGTATTTAGATATCTTACACTGACACAGTGGATCCACTTGCCGTACCGAATAAACCATCCAATAGTATGCCAACACCCTACAATGATAGTGCACATAATCAATTCACAGGGATAATTTCAGTGAGGAATCCAACATTTTCAAAACCAAAAGATGGCAAAACCCTGCCTAAGTTGTATCAAGCCATGATTACTGGTAGCCTGGAACACTACAATGGCCATTTGCCCAATATGTGTTGCAATTATCTACTTAATGTTTTCTCAACAGGCCTTGATCATATTAATTTAAACAGTAACAAGGAACTACTTAAGTATCCCACCCCCTCACAAGCAGACACCTAAGAAAGACATAAATATAAAGAATAGAATTTAAGCAGTAGTAGAGAGAAAACTGACGTTACCTGCCAACCTACACCTCGACTCAGAACAGAAGGTGGAAGGGGTGTAGCACTTGCATACCTTGTAACAGCAATAAATGCACCTGTTGACTGCATCAAGCATCAACAGGAATTAGAACCAACCAAAAGCCACAAATGATACCGAATATGAACCAATCTGCCAAGTGAACGCTATGTTAATATGATATAATTTACCTCTACAAGAGCTACAAAGGAAGCAGCCATCATTGCAAACGCCTCTCCGGCATTAAAAGTTGGCGCGCCCCACTGGAAAGGATACGGCACACTAATCCTGAAATTAACCACAAGTATATTCAGTTGTTCTAATTGGTTACTTTCATTTATCTCCATTTTCGGTAATAACTGGTTTTCACATTCCCCCCATTTTCTTATAAGTTCTAGAGGAAGTCCGCTCTTCTCCTAATTTGGTCAAAATAAAATTCCAAACTAATTCTCTTTTTTTCCTCATCAATTTAATAGAAACAATTTAAGAAGACATTGTTTGGGTATCTTCCTCATCTATCATATTTCTTATTGCTTGCAAGCATGTCCATGAATATCTAATTTTTTAGGGCAGAGACTTAAAACTTCTTAACGAAAAACAATACGAAAAAAATTATAAACAACAACTTTACCAGGGAGCCCCTCCGACTAGGCCAGAACGATCAGTACGGCAGTGGAGCTGAGTCTTAATAGGAGAGTTCTTGTATGCCCCACCAACAGTGAGAAAGAACGCATAAAGCCACACAACTGCAACTGCTATTACCAGACCAAACCGCTCTAACATTGACTTCGCCAGGTGTACTTTATGTGGGAGATACTGAAAAGGTTTGGGTTGTAGACTATTAATATATCATTGTTTCAACTTGCATTTTCATCCCAGCATTAGTAATTAAATAGGCATCCCAGTATGGTCCTATTACCACTTCCCAGAATGGTTAATTAAACCAATTTTTAACCTAACTAAGACTTGCTTAACACTAAATTATTCAGACTACTTTGCATCAGTTGTGCAATTATGCACTAAAAAGCCAAGAAAAACACAATGGAGCAATAAAGAGCTTAAGGAGTGTGTTCATAAGACAGAGCACCAAACAAAGTAGGTTGATTTTGTTTCATTTTTTAATTTTCCTTGGGGTGACATTTGGTCGACAAATTATACATATTTTTATTTAGTGTAAGGTTGTACTAATGCACCTGAGTGAGTGCCACCACTAGTATAATCTGTGGAAGACCGATCTCAATGCACTTAGCTACCTGTTTATCCATTCAACATCATCAGCAAATAAAGAAAAGTTGAGAAATAGCAACCAAACAAACATGAATGTAAATAGAAGGAAATACTAAAATAGACGTACACTGGGAAAGCCAAGTTCATACAGTCCAAATCCAGCCAGAGCCACTAAAGGCGCAGCAGATAGTGGACTTAATATCCTGGCAATTATAAGCTGTAAAATTAGTATCGAATTACAGAACATAATAAAATCCAGTCAGAGCCACTAAAGGCACAGCAGATAATGGACTTAATTTCCAGTCAATTATAAGCTGTAATAGTATTGAATTACAGAACATAACCAAGTACTATGATATTCACATTATTCAATTATGCAAATTGGCTCATACCTGAGTAGTGCAATTATATTTCAAGCTCAAATACTTAACCCATTTAACAACAACCTGAAACCACAAAAATTGTATGTAATATGAAAAGCGAGGAGTCCACAAACCTTACAACAATACGCCACAGGCCACTAAAACCGAGAATGATCTGAAGAGTTGAGGCCACTATTAATGCACCTTGCGTCCCACGCATTATTCGAAGAAATTTCTGCAAGCAATTAGTTCATCAATTGCTGCCTATTTTGTGGATGTACCATTCAGAAATACTAGGCCAATATGGATGAATTCTAGTTGCCTATTGGATTCATGCTTTTGGAAAGATTGGGCATCTCAAACTTTATATTTCAGAAAAATGGAGGATGCAAAATTTAACCTGGATTTATACGTTTATTTAAGTTAAAAATTATACCAGTATAGTATCTCTGCATGCAACTATTGGGTCTCAAGGGCATAAGACCAGAATGTCTGGTAGACATTGTTGTGCACATTCTTAAATGTCAAACAAGCAGTCAATAGAATAATGTGTAACAAATAGGGGGAAGCATTATTGAAAGAAACCTCATGAGGATCGACAATGTTGCTGTACCGGCCAGCCAAAATTATAGATATGGTTGGCATGACAAAGGTGTAGGACGCACCAATGACAACCGGCAGCCGGGTCCCACAGAAAGATTGCAACAAGGTATTGATGCCAGATACAAGCAGTATTGTTTGTACCACCTTTGCTTTATCTTCCTAAAAGAAGAGGAAGAGGAAAAAGAAACAAAATAGTTATAGATGCCAGCCATTGCAGTTGCTTGTGAATTACTCTAGTGGGTCCTATAATTGTATCTAATTTTACAAGCTTACAATTTACAGTTTGGAATAAGTACTTTAAAGTGGATTCTTTAAAGGGGAACCTAATGTTTAAGACTATGTTTGTCTTATCTACAAGTACAAACCAATGGTCCTCAATAATTGATTTTAGTTTTAATTATATGGTAAGAGCCAAGAGGTCAAAGAAATATGCTTCAGCTGAAATCAACATTTCAACCCATTGGTCCATTTTCTCACCTACCTATGTACAATGTACCCACTGCACATCTTCCATAGAATTGACATAATTACAGGGACAAACAAGCGAAGAAATTAGAAATTTACATTGTTTCCACCCATTTGCGGTACAAGAGCTGTGGGGATTATAACAGTGGTCCCAAGCATTACCAAGTAGTGCTGAAAACCAAGAAGTATAGCTTCAGCTGAAAAAAAAAATACAAGTATATAAGAAGATTTACAATCAAATTAGAGGAGCGTAGAGAAATTCAAGTAAGACATCAGCCAGCAAACATCTAAATAAAAATGGAAAAATATTTCTCATAGGTAATAGCAAATTTGCATTATAAATTATTACTCTCTACGTAAATAAGTTAATCATGGAAAAAAGAATTAGGAAAAAACGAAACAGAACTAAAAAATAAATCCACAAAAGATTAATGGCTTCTCAAAAGGCACTTCCATGCTTGAATTGGATTTTCTCATAGGTAATAGCAAATTTGCATTAAAAATTATTACTCTCTACGTAAATTAAGTTAGTCATGGAAATAAGAATTAGAAAAAAAAAAATAACAGAACTAAGAGATAAATCCACAAAAGGCTAATGGCTTCTCAAAGGCACTTCCATGCTTGAATTGGATTTTCTAGACAATTTCCAATGTGGCAGTACAAGAGGGAGCCATGGACAACGGCCAGCAGTGGCATCACACACAATTGGCTACGCAATTTTACTTTCCTTGTGTCACTGTAGTAGCCATCTATGTGGCAGATCAAGGCCCTCTCTGTGTACAATCACATTACAGTGATCTGCTCTATGCTAACCAAAATGCAGAAGTAATCCGTCTTCAAGGACAAATCTAACTATAGAGGTCACTGTAAGTAGGGCCCACGCTACAACCACGATTTCACACACAGATCACCACACTGTACTGACTGTAGAGAATAGAAAAATAAAACCCACGCCAATTCCAAAACAGTAGGTACCAGAGCTATGTGGCGTAATTTAGTCACATTTTTTTTATTTGACGAAAGTAATTTGGTCACATTATGTGCTACAGTGTGTGTGTGTGTGTGTGAGAGAGAGAGAGAGTACGCCAAGGAGGAGGGCTGGTAATGCAATAGGAGACATTGGGAAGCTGATCCTTGACCGGATGAGGGTTAAGCTCCTCCTGCTTAGGCGCCGGCGCCGCCCCTCCGCCATCACCACCGCCGCCCATTTATATCTCTTGCCTTTCTCCTTTACCCCTCTACTGAATATAAGAAATCTCACTGAAACCTTCGTCACTGGTGACAATAAGCTCGCTTGGGGAGAGAGCAAGAGTATTTAAGAAAGAGGGGGAGAATCTCTAGTCGTTGCTTGATAATTTAATGGCTCAATCACACTGCATTTAATATTGTGAGATTTTTGTCTTTCTTTGGCCTCTCCCTTTATTGCATTCGGTAGGTGCCTGATGACATGTAGCTGTTTCACAATTAGTCAGGTACAAAAAAAAAGTTTAAAGATATTTGTCATCTTAAACTTCTCCCATTATTGCATCCAACAAGTTATTGCATGATATGGCTGTTGTCTCCAAATTTTTTATTAATACCATATTAAAAAAAAAAATCCACTTTTTTAAGAGAATTCAAAATATACCAGAGTCACAATGACACTTGGCGGCTCAATTCTTGAGGGCCGCCATTTGTCTTTGCGGCTCCAAAAATAGAGCCGCCAAGTGTCATTGCAATAAAGGAATACCATAAGACTCATTTTGAACCAAATATACACAAACCCAAAATTAAAAATTATCTAAATTAATTATTAACCTACTGAAAATAAAAAATAAAATTGAAAAGGAAAAAAAAAACTTACATAATAGAAGAGCTCTTGTCCGAGAAGAGAGAATGGGTGAAGGTGAGAAATGAAATTATGCCTCTAGGATTGAATTTATAGTAAAATAGAGGCCGCAATAACACTTGGTGGCCCCATTTGAGGTCGCAACGACAAATGACGGTCCCTAAGAATTGAGCTTGCGATCCTAGTATATTTCGAATTCTCTGATAAAAGTGGATTATTTATTTTTCGAATATGGTATTAATAAAAATTTCGGCTGTTGTCTAATCACTCGTGATTTTGTCGGATTATAAGACTTAGACATGCAACTGGGGATCCGACTCTGCTGCTTTTCTTAGAGAAAAACATGATCCTACTTTTCCGATCCCAACTATTCAAAAAATTTCATTCACGTATCTCGATAAAGAAACTTTTTCATACACAAATCTCAACGAATTTGAATGGTTGGAATCAGAAAAGCAGGATCCTGCTTTTCTCTAAGAGTCCATTCCTGCAACTGGAGCTTTTAAATTCTCTGAAAGGAATTCGGATTTGGATCATGCTAGGATCCTAAATGGATCGTGTGCATTATTACAAGATGTCATGGAAAAATTAATTATGTGTCATATTAAAAACATAATTATTCGACATTTAGTAATAATTGACACAATAATAGACCAAATAATTATAAGACTTAGACATGCATTGGAGCTTTTAAATTCTCTAAAAGGAATTTGGATTGAGATCATGCTAGGATCCTAAATGGATCGTGTACATTAATTATTACAAGATGTCATAGAAAAATTAAAGATGTGTCGTATTAAAAACATAATTATTCGACGTTTAGTAATAATTGACGCAATAATAGACAAAATAATTACATAAATAAAATTATAGACACGTTCTTTATAGTTTAAATAAGTTATGTATTAAATTTGATACATTTGAAAAATAATAGTCATTCTTAGAAGTGAAAACGGAGCGAATACGGAGCGGATAGTGTGAAAACCATATGCATATTCTTTTTTAATTTTCCGGATACGGATACGGATTGGATATCAGTCAGATACAGATACGGATATGAATAGGATCGGATATTTATTAAAATAATATTAAAAAATATCAAAGTTCATAATATTTATTTAATTTTAATGGTGAATAACAATATTTTTTCATAATATATAATATATATCTACTATTCGACTACGGATAATTGAAACGTAAAACCATATCAGTATCCATATCCACACGGATATTCGGATATCGGATATCCACATCTAATATTTCGAATACGGATCAGATATTATCCATACCGTTTTCACCCCGACTCATTCTTCAAAGAATCTGAAATAAATTCACAGTTTAGTTTATTCACATTGGATTATAAAGCAATTGCCTTGTTCAAATTGTAACAAATTTCATATATAGTCTATTTAAAATGATAAATAACATACTTTGATATTCGTTGTACTCATCAAAATTCATTTAATGAATTATACTATGTATCCTTTTTTGAAAAGCGTTATTGAATAATTAACTTTTGAAACTCGTCGATCGAACTTAATTTGTCAAGAAGTAACTATGAGTATGACTACACAAGGTGGTGCTTTGGATCGAATATATGATATATCGTTAATCATTCTCGGAACACTTTTATAAAATATCATAGACAAAATTACCCTTGATGTTGTCTTCAGGGGTTAATTTGTTTAAGCTTTGAGGCAGCGGCTTGGTAGTTTGAGGTGTAATCTCTATAATAGTCGGAGAAAGAGGAGGAAGAAGAAGAAGAAGAAAATGCGAGCAAATGACGGTGTTTACAAGACGAAGTGACGAACTGAATGGAGCTTGGATAGTGTTTGAGTTTTAAAGTTTGATTTTTTTTTATTTATTTTTTAGTGAAACCCGTAATTTTAAAGTTTGATTTGAAATGCTTGATGAGGGAAGAAGGTTATATGTGTGTAAGAGGGATAAGTTCACAACAAGGAAGAGGGGTAATTTTGTCATTGAAATATATAAGAGTGTTCCGAGAGAAATTATCACCTGTCCAAATTGAGGATAGAACAAATATAGCAATGTTGTTTTGCAGAAAGCCTTTTTAATTATTAGAGAATAATACTCCGATATTCATGCTTGCCTTACTCTACCTAAAACCTTTTTAAATTGACACTTGGCACTCATGCAGTTGTTAACTAAACTATTCTCCTAATAATTGAATTGACTATATACTGATTAAATACATGATGATTAAGAAAAGGATATATGATGGACCGCGACAGGACCCTCGTCGATAAATAAAGGCACACTCCGTTTCTACTTTCTACAACATAATACATACACAGGGCCTCAGGCCTATGTTTCACTTTTTATTGTTATTTTCTTTCCAATACTTGAATGCCGCGTGAATGTACAAGTAGAAAGCAGTGAGAATTGGAAGAAGCGCCGAAAGCTCTTTTGGCCTTTCCTTGAGGGCAGAGAGAAAGGATCCATTGACCATCCGCTAATTGTCTTCTCTTTTTCTTTTCACAAAGTAGAAACTTGGGGTATAAGTAAGCAAGTGCTGCTAGGAGTCTGTAATCATCAACAAAAAAGTTACAAGAACCTGGTCCACAATTTAATGCGTATTGTTTAAATCCCTATAAAGTACAGAAAGTGCTAAAAAGTTGAAAGAAATATATAAAAAAAAATGAGTGACCCAATGGTAATATGCATATTATGGATCTATTTTAAAGTTTAAACGGTTGATCCGAACTGTTAAACATGATATTTATATTTGCTAAGAGCTGTGATTGAGCCAGGACTAAAATCATTGTGCTTTATATAACTCTTATGTATTTACTCGAATTATATGTGCAAATTATGATTAATTTAATTCTAATGCTCATGACTGCATAATTTACCATAAGATAAAAAAATTTATTTCGCTTCGTTAAAATTAACATTTTATACATGTTTTACATTTTAAACTTTTATGACTTGCATCATATAAAAAAATCATCGTGTTTTAGTTTACATGTTTATTTGAATGCAATTTCTTAAATATATGTGATACAAAATCAAATATGAAAAGAAACCACCTAAGTATGAAAAATAAAACTTATATTAATTCCTCACAAATGCAATAAGATTGTTTTTTTTATGAAGCAGATCTTCTGTATATTATTAAGTTAAGCAAAGTTAATTCAGCACAACTAATATGCTTTTGTCAAAATAATTGTCTTGCTAACTTCAATTATTTTGTTAAGGGAATTATTATAAGTGATGCATAAATGGATAATACAATCTATTCAAAATCTACACCATCGAAACTCAAGCTGCAGAAATTTTGAAAAGGAAATATTTGTTTGGGATGTAAGTGACCCAAAATATGGCCTAATTAATGATACTTAATTAAGAGTCATTATGTTTGGCTAGTCAGATTTGATCAATACAAAAGGTTTAAATAACATTTTCAAGTACAATAATGATAATATTGTTTATAAAGCAAAGCTAGGGTGTGATGTGCTCATCAAGAGAGTTTGGTGAGCACAACTCCAAGACCAAAAGTATATCGGATCGGCTTCAAACGGCGAATCTAAACCGTTGAAATTCATGTACTTTATGAGTGATGCATGTACATGCAAAATTTTAAAAGTTTCGAATTTATTTGCTATAAGGTCAAGCAGGTCAAAGAAATGATGAAAAATAAATATATAAAACAACTTATAAAATAACTTATAAAATCTTCATTTCTTTGACCGCTTGATCTTGTAGCAAATGAATTCGAAACTTTCAAAATTTTGCATTTACATGCATCACTTATGAAATACATGGATTTCAACGATTTGAATTCGTCATTTGAAACCGATCCGATATACTTTTAAAGCTGTGCTTACCAAACTCTTTTGATGAGCACATTACACTCTAGCTTTGCTCTTGTTTATATGAATTTCTGACTGCCACACAATATGTCAAGATGGGTGCATTTGTGTATGCTATCTTCATTTCTCACTAATTAATTGCTGAAAGAGATGCAAACAGATTCATTTGTAACAACGAGGCATTTAAAATGTTTAAAAATAGAAGCTCTGAAAAGGTGGCGTACAGATGGGTAATTAGCCTACTGGGATCTAACACACATATGGCTCTGTATGGATCCAAGAGCGAAAACATCACCGCAACCTCCGAAATTTTTATTAATACCATTTAAAAAAAAAATCAAAAAACCACTAAACTGGAGAATTACAGTGCATTTTTTGGTATGTAAGGGGTCACAACCACAAATGGCAGCCCGAAGAATGGGGTCGTCATTTATCGTTACGGCCCTGGTAAATATCGAATTCTTCAAAATTTATGGTTTATTTTTTTATTTTTTTGTTGAGAATGGTATTAATAAAAATTTCGGCCGCAACCTCTCGCTCGCCTATTGATTATTTTTCTTCTAAAAAGGTAAACAATCATCGTTCGTGTGCATTCTTTTTTAATTAGTATAAAGTTAGCGTGTTCTATGCTCATTAAACTTAAGAAGATCTGGTGAGTATAATTCTAAAATCTATTGGATTGATTTCAAAACGATGAATCTAAACTGTTGAAATCCATCTACTTCACGAGTGATGCATGTACATGCAAAAATTTCAAATTTATTTAGTACAAAGTCAAGCGGTAAAAAAAATGAAGGTTTACAAGTTATTTTAATGCATTTATTTTTCAACATCATCAAATGATATGTAATTTGCATAAATTATAATTATTAAACTATTTATACGTTTAATAATATACTTATAAATTATTTTTTTAGTTTTTAACTTTATTTAAATTGATTTGAAAAATTATTTTTAAAATTATCAAAATAACTGTTGTGAAGTAATGCCTTCTTTATCAAAGGTATGCTCACATTACTCGAACAAAATCTCTAAAATCTGTAACCCATTCTTTTTTTAGAATATTCATAATTCTAACTTGGTCAACAATCCAAAAAATAATATCTAGGTGCTGCAACAAATTAAATAGTCAGCATTAAGAATTTTAGGACATTTTTTTCTCTCTAAAAATATTTTTAAGCATGGTCTCCATAAAAATTGAGTCAGAAAAAAAAAATTAGAATGACTCAAATTTTTTCAGAATAACGCACAAATACATGTATATTTTTATATTTTTTTCTACAAGAATAATAACAAAAGAAACATAGTTTGAAAAAAATATGACTCACAACTTGTAACGTTTTTGTTTTTTGAAATGAAAGGTGGAGTTTTTTGAAATAACAGTTTGAAAACATAGTCTATCAGTTTTTTTTAAATCTCTGTTTATATTACAAAAAAATTCTCACTTTGTAAGTTTCGAATTCATAACTTCTCACATGAGAACTATGTACATTTATCATTAAATTAAAGACTGATTCTCTAACTTGTAATGTTTTGTAATTTATAACGTTTGCACTTACATGCGACCGACAACTTGTTTGATTAAAAAAAGTAGCCCAAGTTCAAATTTTTATGCGTCATTTTCCACGTGAATGAGTTTTGTTTTGGCACCTTTCATTTAACAGTTTTTTTTTTTTCCACGTGTAATGTTTTGTTTTTACAGTCTGTAGTCTGTACAGCTTACCGAGTGGTCTGAATCTGTGAATTGAGTCTCAAAAAACGGCAGCGACCATTGTTGGCAGTTTTCGCATTGCAGAGAACAAAATAGCAAGCGACTAATTGTGTTCAAGCTTCTGTATCTAGTTTTTACTTGAGCCTAACTGTCACGAAGAAGCATTGATACTGAAACTCAATACCGATACTGTAAAATAAGCACCGAATGTTCTCAAAAGTAGCAACTTTTCAAAGTAGTCCCGAGTTAGTTGCTAACTGCTTTGACCAAGACCACTTAGACAACTTGCAGAACTTTGACCGGGACCACTTCTCTAACGACTTTGCAACTAACCTGGGACCACTTTAAACACTGTAAAATAACTCTTTAAATACTGTAAAATTGAATTTTTTTTCAAAATTTATTTTTTTCAAAATTTTAATTTTTTATATCTGCATCTAGATCATGTAAAACAACAAGATATATACTGTAAAACCACAAGATAGATAATGTAAGCCAAGAAGATGATATTATAAAACCACAAAATGAATACTGTAAAACAATAAGATGGATATTGTAAGACAATAAGTTCAATACTGTAATTTTTTTTCACAATTATACTGTAAAACAATAAGATGGATACTGTAAAACAATATGGATAATGTAAAACTACAAAATGATTGGACGATCTACCTCGGTTGATACTGTTCATCATTTTCGCCTCCGAAATTGTCCTTCTCTTTCTCTCTTTCTCTTCTGGTGAGTTTGAGTGAGTTGTGAGTGGGAGGAGAGAGAAACGGGATATTTATAGTCTGAAACAGGAAAAACCCAGCTAAGCTGGGTATAATTAATATTTATAATTAATTTTGGATATTAATAAAAATGTCGGTGTCCGTGATATCCAAATTTGTTACTCCGGCTTTGGATAAAAAAGAAAAAGCAACATGCAAGGAGTTGAAATGTATATCAAAGAAAAATTATTCCTTCTCTATATATTATTTACGTTGCAAATTTCTATATTATTTTTGTTTGCACATTCTTATATTTAAAGCTAAAATCTCCATCACCAACACCTTATATTTAAATCTATGTCAAACTCAAATGTATGATTATCTGGTGTAGGAGAAAAAACACCCGAATTTTTTATTATTAATAGAAAAATAAATAAAAATATATCGATAATGCGGAAGCATTTTGTGAAAATTCGATTTGTAGGAAAAACGTGATAGTCCATAACGTCCAGAGGACGTTATAGACCATCACAGCCAGCTTTATGAAATCAAATTACCGCTAATTAACCGAAATAAAATCTGAAGCTGGTCGTTGTTGTCTATCACGGCCAGAGAAATTTGTAAAAATTAGATGTGCGTACCATTTACTTGAATGAGAAAGTTAGGTAGTTTGTCTAGTTTGGCTGTAAGCTAAAGTCACTTAAATATGTCAACAGTTAAGGGCATTTTGACCATTTCAATTGATCATTGACTAATCCCCACTTAACTTGAATAGTTCAAGTAACTTGAGCTGAAAGTAAATGTACGCACATCTGATTTTTACAAATTTTTCTGGCTGTGATAGACAACAACGGCCAGAAAACTTTTTTTTTTTTCAAAATTTCTCTGGCCGTGATAGACAACAACGGCCAGCTCTAGATTTTATTTTAGTTAATTAGCGGTAACTTGATTTCGTTAAGCTGACAGTGATGATCTATAACGTCCTCTGGACGTTATAGACTATCACGATTTTCCTACAAATCGAATTTTCACGAAATGCTTACTCGTTATCGATATTTTTTTATTTATTTTTCTATTAATAAAAATTTCGGAAAAAAACAATCCTAAAGCTGGCTTTTGTTTGTTTCAAGAAAAAAGTAACTAAAGCATCCAACGTGATGCTTTTATTGCGACCTTTGTAGTTGAACTTTATTTATCATGATCATTCTGGTCATGTAAATCTCGTCAGATTCTGAAATGATTAATGCGTGTCAATATGAATACTGTTGTTTTATCAATCAAACATTAGAAATTTATAGTTTATAATCATTCGAGAATCGAGATCATTATTAAACACTCAGCAAATTATTTTATTTTAATATTAGTAACCACAAATGGAAAAATATTGAAAAGGTTTATGAACAGATGCTTTAGTTACTATGATATTGTCATACATAAAAAAATCTTAAAGAAATTAAATCAATATATAACTCATGATCTGTTACAAAATCTAGAATTAATAAAAACAATAATTTTAAACAAATTTTATTCAATCATCTATCACAATCACATAGATCAGAACAATTGAAAAAAAAAATATCATTGAATCTGGACTCCTTAATTCTGTATACAACGGAAATATAATCAGTTGTTATGTTTTGAGAATCATGCTAACACACATTTTAGAGAATACTTACTAATATAAATAGCTCTGGCCTATATATTATACACATGCCGAAATTTTTATCCAGCGGAATTCATGGCCAATTCCGCTGAATTATTTAGGAGAACTAGTTTTTTTTTTAATTCCCTTGCTCAATTAATCCAGCGAAAATGCTATATTTGGATTTTTTTTTTCCAAATAGTGATGATATGTTCTGTAACTTTTTTAAATGTTATTAATAAAAAAATTCGGATATTATAGGCAACAACATTAAAGTTCTCCGCTGGTGATACTTGGAGATGGATATCAATGACGACGATATTTTAAACTTATGCAGCAGAAAAAAACATTCACAATTTGCACATATTTTGTTCGCGTTCTTCCAGTCTCTTTTCTTTATTAAATGCTCCATGACCTTTGTATGAAAGCTCCATAGAAAAGACAACGTGGTCGGTGGTCAGTAGCTATAGCCCTCTCTTACCTCTGTAACAGATTTTATGTCTTCCATTCTTTGTGAGGCATGTGCATATTACTGAATAATATCATAAGAAATCAGCAATCGGAATAACCGAGGAGTAAGTATACTTACGGTCTTGGTTAAAATCAACTCGGTGCCTAATTAGAATACAGAGAGTCCGTTTTGAGATTTGTATCAGATTAAAACGGACGAGTCAGATCTCATTTCTACACAGTCAGGTATTGCACTGGATTAATCATTACAAAATTAATCGTATGATAGAAAATTATTAAATATTTTACATTTTTTTTTCTCATCCATATATACATATGAGGAGGGTTCCAATGCCTCATGTCTTTCATACCTCATCATACCTCATGTTCTATATCTTTATTTTCATAGTCTAAATTGTTGTTCCGAACCATTCACCATGATATCCATACTAAAATATGGTTGGGGATGAAATTTTATAATTTTTGGAAATTTTTTTCTATTTTTTAAGATGGGTAGAAAATCACTGTTTTTTAAACGGTCCAAAAACAGTGATTTTGTACCCATCTTAAAAAATAGTAAAAATTTTCTAAAAAATATAAAATTTCATCCCCAATCATATTTTAGTATGAATATCATGTTGAACGGTCGGATCGAAAATTTGAACTTTGAAAACAAAGATATAACATATGATGTAGATGAGGTATGAAAAACATGAGGCATTGGAACCCTCTCTATATATATAGAGTATATCTAATTCAAAGTACGAAATTAATTATTTTTTTATGTCATCATCTATATCTTAAACCATCTCTGTCTATTGGAGATGCGATTAATGTGTCTAAGGTGAAACAAAATATTATACTTAAATAACACAACTATTTTTTTTGTTATATTGCGTAAGCTTTTGCTCTACTTATCGTGTTATTATTTTATTATAATTTATCATTTAAAGAAGATATTTACTTGTGTTTAAATTTTATTGAAATTTTTTTTATAGTATAATTTTAAAAATAAACTATTTTAAATAGATGTTTCTCTTACTGGGAAAGATTTATCTAAAACGTTAGGTTTATATTTTCAAATATATTTTTTTGTGTTGCTTTAATTAAATATATATATAATATATCATTACGATGTTGATAAACTATACAAAATATTACAAAAACTTTGATATACTTTTTTTCATTCATTTTAATTGATTTGTCATGATTAAAGAAGAATGCATGTGTATAAAACAAACTAAAAACAAAGCACAAAAAAATTAGTATTATCATCTAGTGAATAACACACTTTAGAAGTGAATCTATATAGAGGAGGGTTCAAATACCTCCATTTTTCATGCCTCCACCATGCCTCCATTTTTAAAAACTTTAATAACTCAAAATTTAAAACTTAAAAATTAAAATAAAACCGTTGGATATGATCTAAATCATTTTATCTATGCACGTGTAAAAATTATGACATTTCAATTTTGTTTTGGTTGTCATCAAGAGCTTGTAAAAAAACATACTAATGTGGATAATTTCTAGACGTTGATTTTTCAACTTATTGATTCACATAAAAACAAAATCAAAATGTGATAATTTTTTATGAGAACATAGATAAAATGATGTAGATCATATCCAACGGTTTTATTTTGACTTTTAAGTTTTAAATTTTGAGTTATTAAAGTTTTTAAAAATGGAGGCATGGTGGAGGCATGAAAAATGGAGGCATTTGAACCCTCCTCATCTATATATCAATCATAGTAAGTTCATAACTAAAGAATAACTCAACAAGTTCTAAAATTCGTTATTCGGAAATTTTTATAAAAACTTATTGTTTATAACACAAATAATATACCAAAATATTATTAAGTAGATTTCGCAACTAAAAAGAAATTAGTAGTGTATTGTTGGTATAATTCTTACAAATTAAAACAATAATTTGTAAAGGTACTATCAACAAATAATAGATGAGTAGGGTTAAAATGCACCATTAGTTTTGTGTTCCAACCATATCCCACATCTCTATCTCCGTTTTCAAAGTTCAAATAGTTGATCTGAACCGCTCAACATGATATCCATATTAAAATGTGCTTAGAGACAAAATTTTATATTTTTTTGGAAATTTTTTAATATTTGTTTAGATAGGTACAAAATCACTGTTTTTGGATAGTCCAGAAGCAGTAATTTTGTATCTATCTAAAAAAATAATAAAAAGTTTCCAAAAAAATATAACATTTGGTCTCTAAACACATTTTAATACTTAGATCATGTTAAGCGGTTCAGATCAACTATTTGAACTTTAAAAACAGAAATAGAAATGTAGAGTATGATTGGAGCACAAAATCAATTATGCATTTTAACTCTACTCGTAATACATATACCATTTGAAATAGTATTAAACTATTAATTATATAGCTTAGCAACCCGGCACACTGTGGGGTCATCTTATGCCGACTCAAAACAAACTTTGTGGGATATAAAACCTTGTCGGTACAATGAAGTTGTTGTAATGGGGTGGCATTTTGGTGCGGCGAAACATTTTCGTAGCAAACTGTTTCAGTTTAAAATTAAGCATAAGCAAACTATTTCACACGACGCAGGTCATTAAATTTTTACTTGATTATCATACAACGGGAATAAATGTATAATCCCAATTATTTAATATTCCAATATCTACTATTAATATGGTCAATAAGAAGACCATTTCTGGTAGCTTCTACCAAGGAATTAAAAAAAAAAAGAAGACCATTTCTGCCTGGTAGAGTGATAGAATTCACATCCTCCCCGGTACCGTAATAGGAGATCTTTTACAATTACTAGATCTGGACCGTTCTTTTTTAACTTGACACGAATCTCAAAGCCCACTAATACTGCCCTGCGCTAGACCGAATCTCAAAGCAGCTGAGAGTTAATCTCAAACTGTAAAGTGAAAGAAATCTTTTAGGGTAATGGAGAGGATACTTGTCCCAGAGTGATATCAGGGGAATCATCTAATTAAAAATTAAAATCGGTAATTGAACGGATTTTGGATCTATAATAAAATGTCCACCAATTATTAGTGAATCCTGATTTTCTGATCTTAATAAAGTGTTTTAATTGATTGATAATTTATTAATTCCGGACAACAGACATAGACTCATGTCACAATCTAAGAAAAGAGATTCAAATTCAACAGAGTATATATATCATAATCAATCATAGATCGCATCAGAATCAGTGATTACTCCAACCTTTTAGAATTTGCAAATGGATCTGGATCCGTAACCTGAAAAAAACACAGCAGGAAAATATTTTGTCATTTTCTTTCTTAACTTTTCATAAAGGGCCTGATGATAACGGCTAGTTGGCAATTAGTAGATTAAACTAACTACGATCAGAAATGAGGCCAGGTGCAGTTAATTGAACTTATTTTATTATTATTTGAAATTGGTTAACCACGTTGATAAATCCCTTTTTGCTCCCCTTGCCTTTTATCATTTTGTGCTTTCTCAGTTGGATGTTTTCCTTGTTTCAGTCGAAAATATGATGTGCTTATGTGGCATTGCAGAGCTCTCTTTTGTAGGGACATGCAATAATTAATAATTACAACGGCTCTGAACTTTATTTCATTCCTTTTTTTTTTATGAAAAAGCGGAGAAATATATTAACAGAGCTAGTTTGACTTCATATATCACATAATTGAGACAAAATGAAAAAGTATATGACTAGTGAAGTGAATTGTATGAAGTCAAATCAATTCTGTCAAAATATTAGATACATTATATGGTTTTAAATTTTGACTAGTGAATTAAAATATATTAGATATATGGTTTTAAATTTTGACTAGTGAATTAATATATATTGTTTTTAGGAAGTCAAACCATAATTAATATTTGACTAGCAAATTATATGGTATAGGTGCATTCGGATCATAAAAGCTACGCTATGGAATAAAAATTCGTTAATTTAGCTATGACCGCTATAGCTGAAATAGCTTACTGCTATTACCGCTACGCGTTATTGCTAACCACTATTGATGGGCTTCTGTGCTTATGTTCATATTTGCGATGCTACATGGTTCGCTATGCTAGTTATGCTAAACCGAACTCTGTGCTTCTGTTCCTATTTGTGATTTAGTCTCTCATTTTATATGAGAAAATATTCAAATATTAATTCTTTCTTGCTTGCTCTTCATCTAATATTCACTTGTAAATTATTGCGCTTCTTTTCAATTGAAAGTTGATTTCGATTATTCTAATCTGTAAAATAATCAAATAGGTACTGACTTTGTTTCACTTGTAAAATTAATTGCTCTTCATCTATTATAATCTGTAATACGAGATATGAACTATTAAAGAACATTTTTTTTGGATAAAAGGCTGAAAAGCCTGTTTCATATTAATGAAACAAAAGAATAGCACCCTCTATGTGCTTTCTCCATGCAGATTACTATTAAAGAATGTTACTTTGTAGATTTTTTTTTTTTCTTATTTGCATGATTGAAAAAAAAATAGACTTAGATTAGTTGTTATTTGATTGCTACCTCAATTCTCTAATGTTGATAATTAGTAAAAATATAGAATATAATTTTTTAAAAGAAAAATAAATATTATGAAAGATAGCCGCTATAGCTACGCTATCCGTGATAGCCTTTTTTTAACCTCTCCACAACGACACAATAATCGCTATTTAGAACCTTAATCCGAATCCGTGTCCCCTCAGGTTACCTGAGATAAAATTGGAAAATCTGAACCGCTCCTTTAACTCTGGCTCCTTTAATTGGAAAATTTTGAATTTTTTTCGGCCACAGTACCCTCTTTCATTGCACTTTCAGGTGGAACAAGATATTCCACAGTACCCTCTTCCACAGTACCCACAGTACCTTCTTTTTTCCACAGTACCCTCTTTCATTCATAGTCATTCTGATTCATTTTTTATTCAAGATAACCAAAATAAATTATGTTTGCTGGCATCGACAAGGATCCCAATCAGACTGCGTCTTTATTGCCTAATGTTGCCTTTTGGATATACTATACTTTTTTCACACTCTATACCTTTTCCTTTTCCAAGACACCTTTATATCTTACTTTATTTTGATATACGATTTTATCATGTAATTTGTGGAATTTTAAGGACGGTAATAATTTTTGTTAACCATCCCTTTGTTAACCCTAAACCCTAAACATTAAAAAAACCTTGTAAATTTTAGCTTTCCATTGACCATAAAAAAAAAACTTGTAAATTTTTTAGTTGAAGCCGAAATGAAAGATGCTTGCATAAACCAATTTCATACGCTTCATGTATGAAACCTACATCTTTAGGAGAATTATTTTGGTACCTTACAATATAAAACCTGGGAACAACGATGATACCTTGCAATAGAACCAAAAACCTAACCTTCATAAGATGTAGGTTTATGGGCCACATTTCTGGCCTAAACCTAACCTTCATCAGACCCAAAAACCATTTTTTGTCACAAACCAAGATTTCATCATCTAGGACTCCTTGTGAGATGGACTTGCTTACCTAGATCACGCAGCAGCCCAAGTTTTCTTATTTTCATGTTATAGAGCAAAAAAAAAGGTGGAATAAATCTCTACTTCTTTAGACATATTAATTTGTTCAGCATTCACTTTGTTTATGGGACCTACTGTTACAATAAAAGTTTATTTTCCAACATCTTACTTCACCATGCAAATTAATTTAAGTCATGACTTAAGCTGTCAAACAAAATGTAAAATACGTTTGTTTTACGAAGAGTAAAATAAAATAAATAACTAAATCCTCTTTAAATATAATTTATTTAAGTAGAATTCAAACGGAACCATAGAAAAAGAACAGACATCTCTCACAGTCACAGGCTTGCTTTTAATAGTCTGCAACTGTGTGTGTGTGGATTAAGATGAATTTTATTAGTTTATTTAGGCTCACTTCCTCAAAATGTTACTTGTGTTATTCTGCAACTGTGCACAGGAATAACTGTGAAATTTAGGAGTTGGTCTCTTTATGGTCACCTGCTAAAAACATCCTAATTAAAGAAAAAAATAACAATTAGATGATAAAATGGCGCAGCGACAGGAAGATTTTCATTCCAACTCGTTTTATTTTTCTTTTTTTTCTTTTCAGTCTCCTATATATGTATACATGTTCAAGACATGAAGAAAATCTCTATACCCCCAACTAAAATCTTAGGAAAAATATTCACTCCTAATTTATCTATTCTAATTTTTCTATAATTAAATCCAGGATCGTTGACCTTGCATCAATCCTTCAAAAAGCTGCTCCTTTTGTTCTTCTTTCTGTTGTTCCAAATGGTATAACTTGGCAAACACCCCCACCATCGGTGCCGTATTGTACGTACACGCTTCCGTTTGCATGTAATTTCCTCTTCGATCGTCGAACGCATCAAGCGCATTCGGGCCCCCGACAATCGCACCAGTAAGCACATTCGGGTTTTCTATTCTCCTGGTGTACCACACATCAAATCCCTGAATGCACCCAATAAACCCCTTGTCCTCCTTGAAGGCCACAGTTGATGCTGCTCTGTGGTGCACTTGTGTTGGGTATTTAGGCCCAAAGCCTACTAGATAGCTTAAGCCTTCTGGGTTGGAGCCCAATATATAATCGGCTTGCGATTTCGCAAAGGAGAGGAGTTCCTCGGCCGGTACCGGGCCAGTCGGGCATCTGAGCTGGTGGTTTGACCCGGAGAGGTAGTCCGAGAAAGCCGTTAGAAGGAAAGTTGCACCAACAACATATTGTAGGTTGTTCCACTGACGAATGAACAATAAACCGCCGGGTGTGCGGCGAACATTGTTTTCGTCATTGTTCTTTCCGAGACATGAGCAAAGGTAGTACTCTGCCTTCGACCTGAATTCCTCAAGCTTGCTTGTTTGGTTCTTTGTAAGTTCTCTTCCTTCCATGAGTAGCTGCAAGTCAGCAATCATTTATTGTTATCACTTTTCTTTTTCCAATTTTTAGATAAATTACAAACATAAAAGAGAAAGAAAAAAAAAACAAAAGAAACATAATGATTACAATAGGAGATGTCTATGTTCTTCTCGGACCCAGTATCTGTTTCAACTTAATATATGCTACATTTCTTTCTTTCTGATATGACATAGCGTGCCTTAATTATATATGTAGTACATCTATTTTTATCCAGTAGGACCAGACATTTTCTTTGGGTATATCTTTTACATATCAGTACATCTGTATTATTAAGATTTTTCTTTTTTGATGTGATTGCTGAATATGTCTTCTTTTATTTTGATTTATTCAATTATTGTTGTCGAAGTTCATTAGGTGCTTCAGAGTTCCAATGAAGAAATATCTACCTAAATAAAAAATCAAAGTACAAGATGTCGTATTCCAAAATGAAAATATGCTCTGTAGGTACATATTCTATCAAAGGCACATGCAATTGAATTGATGATGCAAAAGGTTGTTGGTGTTAATTATTAAAGTGTTTTAGCTAAGAAAGTATTAATTAAAACCGACAGCAATTGATATTAAGACAAATTTGTCGTGACTCATGACAGGAAAAATAAATTAAATGGTCGACAGAAACCTGCCATTATTTTACTTTAATTTTGCAAGGGAAAGGTGTGGTTAGTATGCCATATTTTTTAAAGTTCCTCTCTAAAATGGAGA
Source organism: Carex littledalei (assembly GCA_011114355.1). NCBI lineage: Eukaryota > Viridiplantae > Streptophyta > Magnoliopsida > Poales > Cyperaceae > Carex > Carex littledalei. The sequence goes on from CM022097.1 coordinate 6,803,208, forward strand.
AGAAAAAAACAATTTGCAATAGCTTTTCAAAAATTCAAGCCTAAAGAATATAGACGAAATGGAAAGAAGAGAGATTTATGTCATAAGATTCTTTAAAAAAAAAAAAATTATGAGATTCATATATTCTCAAAATTGAAAGTGATTAGATGGATTGACAACCAAGATTTTGAATTATATGGGGGGTTTGAATCTAATTCGAAATCTATCAAGTCAGATCCATATTCCATAAAATTTAGATATTGGTCATAGAGCGATAGTGACTTTACGTTGAACCACCTCGTGGAGACTGTCCCAAATTCCTGCATGTTTAATTAGTTGATTTAAATTTTACATCTTTTTTAACTGTTTACATTAATATGGTTTCTTTTAAGGTACAAGATTTGGATGACCAAATAGAATGGAGGAATGGTTCAACTAATAACTGCTATATATTTATATGAATAGAATCAAGGTGTTTCTATAAAATAAAGCTCACTAATGATTTGGTGAGCTTAACTTTTAAATCTATCGGTTGATTTAAATAAGGAATCAATACAGTTGAAATTGATCTATCTGACGAGTAATGTGTTTACATGCAACATTGTTAAAAGTTTGAATTAAATTATTACAAAACTAAATGATTAAAAATTGATGAAAAATGAATGCATTATATTAACTTATAAATCTTAATTATTTTACCATTTGACTTTATACTAAATTAATTCAAAAATTTATAAATTTTGTATGTAAACGGGCAACTGGTGAAGTAAACTTGTTTCAATAATTTAGATTCATTATTTGAACCAAATTTGATTAGCTTAAGAATACCCTAATCATCAGAACACAAACCATTTTTAATGAAAAATCAATTATGCAGATTATTGCTAGGAAGTAAGAATCTTTAATTAGGTGAAGAATATATTAATTAATTAAAAGGATATATTAAAGTGCACCGTTGTGGCATATTTTAATAATTGCTAGCATTGTTGTTGAAGTCAAAAGTGGTAGGAAAGCAGTCTGTTTCTTTCACAATAACCATAATTAAAACCCCAGCGAGATTATAAAATTAAGAAAGAAAAAGTTGGGAAACCAATCTGTCATAAGAGAATATTTGTGTCAAATATCATATTTAACTACAGTTAAAAATTATATGTTTAAATGGGGATGATCCTATTATGATTTGCATGAGTTTTCTATGTCATATATAGACTCTGTGACTGCACACCGGTAGATACAGTATCGTGGATTTAATTAATATTAATTCTGGTTTGACTTGTTTGCACCTAATTCTTTGTTTTATATAGTATTGATCAAATCCATTATCCAGACAAAATGAATCAATACGGATCCTAAGAGAATTATTCAATGAGATCCATTAAAATGAATTTATGTGAATATATGTGTAAATTTTACATAAAATATTAAAAATTAAAGAATTTTATAACTTGAGTGGAAACAAAATTTATTGAAATATGTTCATGCTTAAATCCTGGAAACAAAATATTATTCACTGAACATCAGGCCTGTTTGATATTCAAATTATTCCGTGAAAGACTAATTCAGACACAAATATCTTTTGTTATATCCATTTTGGATCAAATCAAGTGTAAACCAAATCAGATTCTAATCAACTTTAGCGTAACAAATAAGTGCTCTGCGATTTACGGAGACTAAAAGTGGAAACAATTTCACCTCTACAAAAGATCTCCTTGTGTGTTCATTTAAAAAAAGAAAAAGAAAATGATAAGCGTGCATGTGAGCGAACTTATTAGGTTAGTCAATACATATATAGCACCAGCAATTGTGCATGCTTCACAATTGAGGTCTGAACTCTAGAATATCTCTCTAATAATTAATGCTAACGCGCAACACACATATATGCACTGAATTCGCGTTGATATTGTAGAGGAAGCTATCTCTCGGCTGTGCTAATTCTTATTTTAGTAATTTAGCAACTTTTTAAATTGAACAAAAGCATATATATATATATACTTGAAAGAGACAAAAAGTTTATTTATTCATAGAAGAAGACATGAAAGAGTACTGGTAAGGTTAGGGGAATACCTTAGAAGCCAAGACTTGTACACCAGCATATTTGATGTCCCAGCTGAATTCTGATATTGCCCATCCGGTCCCACCGAACTCATCGGCATTTTCAACTAGGTACTTCATATACCGGTCGCTGCCAGTGGCCCGATGTAGCCAGAGCGCTGCCCAGAGCAGCTCGTCTCCATACCCGCTCACTGAGGGGTAGTAGCTCTTCACTGCTCTCACGCTCTTGTCGTACTTTCCTCGGTACTTGTCTCCAAACTTGAACAACTGCCCAGAATTTTAAAATTTAGAACATGACATTTTAATTGCTTCATTGTGACATGGTATCATGCATGGCAAGATAAAAAGTAGTTTATATGTATATTTGATTCGCAAGGTTAGTAAATAGTAAGTAAAACACTGTAAATATCACTGTAAATATAATTATTTTCCTATTTTATCTAAACACATGAATTGATGGTGGACAATTATTCGCACTTTAAAAAAAATGATGGTAGACATTTCGCCTACTGGTTCAAATAAAGGAACAAAAAAGGTGATTGTTTTAAACTTGAAGGAACATTTGTAAAGGCAACTTTCAGGTAAAGCTAATCATACAAAATAAGAATTTTGTTTTTGCTTTAGTTTTAAGTTGCATAGAAATAACACCCAAACATTTATATTTTGTACTTTAGATTTCCCTTTAGTCCAATTTACAATTTGCTGGAAATTTATCTGTAAAAGCATGAGACTGCATTTTCACAGGAGAAAAAAAAAACCAGAAAAAATGATAGAAAAAAGAGAAAAAAGAAACCAAAAAAGAAGAAGAAAAAGTATATATACCTGCTGAGCATGACGTAAGAGCAGCTGGGAGTAGTGTGGGTCGGATTGTTTGAAAACAATGGATGCTGCAGCCATCGCTGCGGCAGTCTCAGCTGCCACCTCAGACCCAGGATTGTCTGTGTCGATCCTGTATGAGTGCCTTGATGTTGTCATGTCCTCTGGCCTTTGCCAGCAATAGTGATCTGCGTCCCCATCTCCGACCTACTTCAAGTTGTTGCATTATTAAAGCTCTCATAAAACATTCAATTAAAGTTCAAATTAATTGCAAAAAGGATATACTAGCAATGAGAAAAGTTGTTGATAACCCTACCAAAACCAAACGCACCAAAAAAAAAAAAAAATAGCTAAGTGCTACTGATTTTGTTTCATTAAACATAAAATCATTTTCCATTATACATTAGTTATGGATAAAGATTTTAACAAAGAAACAGTTATGGGTTCATGGAACGCACTGACTATAAAATCAAAACAACGCAGAATATGATTCTTGCGCTGCATGTAGCAAAAACTGCTATGTTAAAATATTTACCCGTAGTTATTAATATACAGAGTCTCAATTTAAATAATAAAATTTCCAATTTTCATGCTATAAATAAGAAATATAAATTAGATAAGAAAAAGAAAAATGTGTACCTGTACCCACAAGACATTGGGCTGGGTGTGCGCCTTGATGAAATAGTCTGTGCCCCATTTGATGGACTCTAAAGCATGGCCATATTCCTCCATATTTTTAACCTCTGTGCCATACTCTAATATGCTCCATGATAGCATGGTAATAGTGAAGGCCATTGGAAGCCCAAATTTGATATGGTCTCCTGCGTCGTAGTAGCCTCCTACCAAATCTACCTACCATTGCAAACGACATGTGCATTTGACTATGACATTCTTCTCAAAAATAAATAAATAAATAAATAAAAATAAATTCGTACTTCACCCTAAGAAAAATAAGATAAACATAGCTTGGGTTTGTATAAATTCTATGAGTTATATATGCAGATTAATTTGCCGATGATTTGTATCTTTTTTTTTTATTATAATTTTTCATGTATTTCCATGTCTTCTTTAATTCCTCCCCAATATATCCAACTACCATTTTGGTATAAGATATATTTGTTGAGTCTGACATTGCTGCTATAGGAAATAAAAATATGTTGACTAAGACGTTGCTACTGAATCAATGAACAAATTTGATTGTTACTCAATGTTTTTTTTTTGGAAGAAAACAATGAATGACCAAAATATAAATAACTCTAGAAAAGGAATTTGTGAAAAACATGCTATATATCATGGATATTATCAGTAATTAATTATGCGGTACCAAAAGTATCACTAAATTTAGCTATCATATATACGAGATGATTTACAAAATGCCGATAGAGAAAAAGATGAAACATGAACTAGAAATGCAAAGAAAATATACAATTTGCAAACTCACCCCTTGTTCGAGACCGTCGGTGAGGCCGGAGTGGCCTCGCCATGTCACCCTTTGATTGTATGGCAAGTGACCTGATCGTTGCGCTTCAAAGTATAGAAAACTCTTCGTCAACGCGTCTCTATAATCCAATCCACCTCTTGCCATCATAGGTTGAATAGATAAGAAATAGAGCAAGAAGAATAGTGCTGATCTTGATGATATGATCTTCTCTCCGTTTGTAATTTCCATCATTTCACAAATACAAAAAAAGAGCTAGAGATGCTTGGAGAGATTGAGGAGAATTGTTGATGAGATTTTGATTATTCCCCTTTTTGGGTTTTGGGTTTTGGTTTTGAAATGGTATAAAAAACGGCGGATCGTCGCCTTTCAATGTGGGAAGCATGAGCCAATCGTGGGCTGGATGCACTGAAGCACTAACCAATTTATTCTTTCCTTGAATTTATTTTCTCAATGGTAGTGCATTAAATAGGTCGAATGAGAGCAAAGCGGTGTGTAAGGAGGTGGTACTTAGGGAGAAAGATTGAAAGATTTGTTTTGTTGGTCCTACTTAAAACAGAGACTTCGAATGGAATAAGTGAGAAGAGAGAGAGAGAGAGATAGAGAGAGAGAAGGCTGCGTTGCCTGGGAGGGACTTAAATATGTATTTGTTGTTTGGTCAGGGGGAAGAGTTGGAACTAGGAAATAATAATAATAATAATTGGTTATTTGGTTACGTAGCTTCTATTATAAACTAATAAAGTATAACGACTAATTCAAAAGATAATCAAGTAAATGTACTATTTTATGTTTAGTTCCATGCACCATTCATTGTATTATTGGAAATTTGATGGGGGTAATAGGAACTAATCAACCACTGTCTGCTTCTCTCCATTTCCTTTGTTTGGTAAAATGTGGCCATTCTTCACCTAGTTCGGATGGTTCCAACTTGAACACTACGGGAAGGAAATGTTTTAATTTTTCTTTTTCTTATTATTTTTTCTTTTTTTTTTCATCTCTGTCTGTCTCTCTCTCTCTTTTCAGGTTTTGGTGGGGAGGAATTTTGGCTGCACAACCTTTTTAATTTTTTGATATAATTTGTGCTTTCATTAGTGAATATGATATATGGTTGGAGTTTTGTTATTATTATTTTGTTTGTTTTTTATCTAGCATATTAAGTGATAACATGCTATATTAACTTTTAAGTTTGCTATATTTTTTAAAACACAAAATATATTAAATGGGTAGTTGTTAAAATTGCACTTCAATTAATATTTTTAAGACAACGTGTCAAACATTTTGTATTTCAATGCGGCAAAAGAAAATAATAAAATAGTTAATAGTATAAAATAACGAAAAGAATAAAATTAGATTTATACTTACCGAACCTTGGTAAGGTAAGGGCCTGTTCGGCACAAAAAGGGGAATGGGCGTGGGCACAGAAATTGAACTAAATTTTACTGTGCGTGTGGGGGAAAAAATTCAATCAGAGTGAATTTTTTTTTTTCCCACAAGCACAGTAAAGTGCCGAACAGGCCCTTAAATAAATATGTCATTGCTTCTTTAATCTAGCGATCAAGGGAAGCATATATTTTGTTGATAATAATATGTTGTATAATTAAGTTTAAAAATTAATGATATCTTTATATAAAGAAAGTGGACTATTTTCACGCTATCTTTTACATAAATTTGTGGTATGAAATACTAATGCTGAATTAAAATATCCCATTGCTCGATTGGCTAAGAAATTTTTATCTGTTCGATGACAATAAAATATTATTTTTTTTCCTTTTTTTGAGATCTTCTATCGTCACTCTTAAAAAAATTAGTCAAATTAGATTCAAAGTAATTTGAGTCAATCATAATATCACTAATAAATGACTATAATTGTTTTAATGCTACTAACAATCTTTTGAATAAGATTTCACATATAATAAATGAATATAGTTATTGTAGTACTTACAAATAATAAATATGTGAATAAACTACTAAAAAATAGTGAGTTTGCTGAAATTCAATTCAGCAATTTTTTTAATAAACTTTCACATATAATAAATTACTGAAATTGTTGTAGTACTTAAATATGTACAATAATTCTATTAAAAATAGTGAATTTTCTGAGAACCTTATGATTAAATATGATTGAATGTATATAAAGAAGTATCGAGCCAAATAAAAAAAATAAAAAAAAAATCAACTTTTATTAAATACATTATTTAATAGAAATCCCACAATAATTTCGTGCTTGATAAATGATAGTATGTTGTAATATATTATAATTTACACGGGGCCTACCGAACTTTTTTTATAAACCATAATTAAAAAAATAATTTTAGAAAACCAACATGATTACTTTTGTTTTTACAAAAACCATCAAATGTCATTTCGGTCCGCTAAACATTTTTTCGGACCGAAATGAGAAGTTTTCAGCAAGGCGGCCACAAAAAATCCGAAAAAGACACCGGACTGTCAGTCCCGGTAATTTAATTTTTTTTTCCATCCGCGATAGACTGGCTCTGGCCCCCCTCCCAAAAAAAAATGGGTCGGACCGAAATGCTCGGCTAAAAAAACTCTGGACCGAAATGGCATCTCGGTCCATGGGTATTACACCGACTACACCTGTTTTGCTAAAAACTTGTGAAACCAGTACGGACCGAAATGACATTTCAGTCCGGAATAAAAAAAATAGCGGATCGAAATGGCATTTCGATTCTTATGATTTTTGTAAAAAGTAAAAACAAAAGTAATCATGTTGATTTCCTAAATTTTTTTTTTTTTTAATTATGGTTTATATAAAAATTCGGCCTACCCAAGAAAAAATGATGGATTTGCTGGTACAGGGAGATCCCTCTGTTGACCATCTTATATGAGCCAGAAGCCCAGAAGTCCTTGTTGATGAATAGGAGAACTGAGCCGTTGATGGATCTCTAACCAGCCGATCCGATAAGGCAGAACCTGTATGTCATTGTCATGTATGTAGAACTTGTTGCGTTAATGATTTCCTTCTAATTTTATTAATTCCTCTTAAAGAAATGATTTAAAAAATATATAGTTTAGTCCACATGTACTTTTTCATATGAAAATAATGTTGAATGGTTCATATCGACTGTTTAAATTTGAAAACAAAAATATAGATTCGTAGAACAGTTCAATATATGCTATGCATAGTACCATAGCCTCACTCAAATATTATTATAGAAATGCGGATACTATAAATTTTCATTTTCAATTAGAACTTTCTGAAAGTTAGTTGGTTAGAGTATGTTATTTTTCATTTGTATTTATTTTAATTATAACTTATTATTTCTTAAGTTTTTTTTTGGATTTTTTTAAATGAAATTTGTTGAATCCGTAAAACTTGACTGCCTAACATAAAACTTGGATTGAATAATTTTATATTAATTGATTAGTCACTAGTTGAAAATGTTGTAATCCAAATATAGTAAACTAGATTGACCACCTCAATAAAATCCAACCAATCCAGTCCATTTGAACTCTAACCATATAATATTCATTCAACTTAAATTATAAATGCCATCTTGCCAGAAGTATTATTAAATAAGAAGGTCGATGACATTGCCAAACTTATATTCATGATGTAGCTTTTTCAATATTATATTTTGATTTTTGCCAAAGCAGCATTGCAATAGAGCTTTGACAAACCTGGTTTTCTTGATAGATGAATAGGTATTATGTAATTTCATTTTATAAGAAAGGCTAATAGTAATAATTTTTGTATTAAAAGGAAAAAAAAAATTAAATCATAGAGATAGTTTAGTTCTATTTGGCTTAGTCTTAGTTCCGCCACTAATCGAAAATAAGATGGATTTTATTTAGATTTCATGGATGGCAATGATTTGGACTCATAAGCATATTTTATGAGACCCAATAATTTCCGTAAGTTGCAGCGTGTCCTCACCACAGAAAAATTTGAATATTAATCAGACTGAAACATTAATTTGATTCCAATATAGTTTGTGATATTCGTGGCTCTCTCATTTCATTTATTTTTTTCTCTTCCACCTGAGTCTCCTTTGCGGAGAAACCAATAAAATTGAACTAATGATTCAATATTATTGATTTTTTGCACTGTGTGACTGTTGATGTGATAAATTGTGAAAATCAATTAGATGAACTTATTGGCTTCTCTCCAATGAGAATCGGGCATTAATTCAATTCCATCCATTTATCGAGAAAAGGAAACAGCTCGTCTTGTTTTTGATAATTTGATTTGTGAATTTCTAAAAATAAAAAAAATTGCATTACATAGATATCTAATTTTCTAGTCAAAGTTGTGTTTCTACGGTCCTTACAACCTCGAGCGGGCCCACAAAACTCGCCTTGGGATATCTGTGGACCCCTTCACCCCTGCAACGTGTCAGCTAGCCTGAATCAAAGACAATTATGACCAATATATTGTTTTAACCATATATCCTCAATACCATAAAAACCTCAATCTTTACCCAATACAATACTATTATAAGACTAATTCATACCAGTAGCCAGTAGGGGTACGTTTGGATCTTGCAAGAATTAGTACAAGAATAGCGATTTTTAGCTTAGTGGTTGAAAATAGTGTTAATCCGAGTGGTTCGAGAATAGCACTAACTTTGGACTATTCGAGTTAGTAAAAATATCGTAATTGGAATAGTAATGGAAGGAATGAATAAAATAATAATTAAACTAATATAATATTTAAACTAATATTATATTGCATCTAATATTTAAACTAATATTATGTTACATTTAAACTAATATTTTTAATACAAATATAATATTTTATTTAATACTAATCTAATGTTTAAAGTAATATTATATTACATTTAAAATTTAAACTAATATTATATTACATCTAATATTTAAACTAATAATATCGTTTAATATTAAAATAATATTATATTATATTTGATCTAATATTTTATTTAATACTAATCTAATCTGATATTATATTTATTTAATACTAATATAATATTTAAACTAATATTATATTCCATTTGATATTTAATGACTACAATATGATATTTAATCTAACATTTTATTTAATATTAATCTATAATTTGATATTATATTTATTTAATACTATATTTTAAATTAATAGTATATTACATTTAATATTTAAACTAATATTTTATTTAATACTAATCTAATCTAATCTAATATTATATTTATTTAATACTAATAAAATATTTTATTTAATAGTAATTTGATATTTAAACTAACTTTAATTGAGAGGAATCGAATATTTTATTAATATCACTAATTCCACTAGCTCTATTCTTGCTAACCCACCATTTCTATGGATTTGTAGAATAGAGCTATTCTTGAGCTAATCCAATTTGCTAATTTGTGTTTGGATCACCAAAATTTGAGAATAGTGAAGCTAACCCAATGTTAGCTCTATTCTCGGATCATCCAAACGCACCCTAGGTATACCTACATCCCATATAAATTTCAATAACCGATCATCACTATGCAGTGACTCGGCTAGTTTAGACAAGACGGGTCTAAAACCTAATCAGAAATGACTTAAAAATTAACAATTTTGCTTTTTTTGTATCTTATGCTTATATTCCTAATTGGCGCCTTATAGAAAAGGGAATAGATGCTTCAATCCAAACTTGTCTTTGTTTGATAAAATACAAAACAAACTTAATCATAAATTAAAACAAAAATACCAAGTTGTTCAAATCAACATCAACCGGGTTCAAACAATAATACCAAATTTGCATAATAATAATAGTAATAAATATAATAGAAAAATCGGACATATAGCAAAAACAAAAATAAGTTGATTTGAATCATAAATAGAAATTAAAGTAACGTTCAATTTTACAGCGGAAGTTTCTTGAATCAAAACGATTGTTGAATCTACACGTCCATCAACTCAAAGCACATCTTTTCGAGATCATTGTTTGAAGATAGACTACGGTTTATTGAATCTATACATGTGAACTTAATCTTTGAGAGCGTGAAAAAAGTAAGATTTAATAGATAAAAAAAATACAATATTAAATTATTTAAATTAATAAATACAAGAATCTATTTAATAACATAAAATCTGAAAACTATAACTATTCAGGATTCAATGGCTCATTTATAGGTAAAACAAACATAATGGCAGAAAATTGCGCTGGAAGCCGTTAAGACCATAATCCCACTCATCCACGTGTGCATGAGATCCAGAATGTCACCCACTGCGCCCACGTTCTCTAACCCGCCATATTCCAAAATATGGGAGGGTTGGGATCATGTACAACCTGGAAGGACGATGACAGGTTCTCCCTTGTAATCCTTGTACGATTCTTATTGTAGTCATTTCTTGTCTGTTTTGGGTCCGATTTGATTTTTTTTCAACCCGTATCGATCCATTCTCTATGTAGAAAATAAAAAATACACTCCATTACTCAGAAATGTCATTCCCACGTATGCATTTTAATCCAACAAAATTAATCAAAATAATATCAAATTTAAATAGGATTACCGGATCGTGATGCAACTGTCTTTAAGGCGTATTCTGTCTCTATTGTGTGAGACTTGTGGAATCACCACCAAGATAATCCAGAATTGTCACTTCTTTAGCTACGACATAGAAGCCACTGGCGATAACCAAGGATGAATCTAGAATTTTTGTCAGAGAGGACAAAAAAATAATAAATCGGATTCAAACCCATTAGGTAATCGAGTACTAGATAAAAAAATAATGCTCTAACTTCTAATTTTCAATGCTCTAAATTCAGAGAGGTTAAAATTATTTTAAAAAGGGGACAAAATTTTATAAGTTCGTATATCTTTATAAAATTTCAAAATTTAGGAGAAGCAGTTGATCCGTGCTCACTTCAAAATATAATATTAATATTATAAGTTCGTATATCTTTATAATTAATTCATGACGAATAACTCTATTATATTCAAGAGTTGAATTATTGATTTAATCAGATTGAGACAAAATATAATATACTGTGCGAGAGAATCAATTTTTTTTTTCTTTTTCTCGGATACAAACAAGAGTGGAAAAGAGAGATTACTAATTCACTTGTTTCAGTTTATCATAAAGATCAACATAAAATCAGAGAAGTGAATTAAGAATTAGTTTTATTGTTAATTTTGTTAATTTCATTTTTTTCGGAATACAAAACAGAGAGAGGACACCTCATAAGCCCAATTAATTTCCCTCAAGTTTACAAATGTCATAAATGATGATCAGTTATACATATATAACTTATTCTTTTTAAAGAGTTTAGCATCCAACATATGAGTTTTTCTCTTGAAGAGGATTCAAATACCATCATTTTTTTATTTTTTAATAACAAAAATTCTATAATTTATTTTGTTAAAATAAAATTGCTTAGATATGTTCTATATTATTTCTCTACATATGAATAAAATATCATATTTTGATTTTAGTTTTATATGAATTAATAAGTTGAAAAATCAACGCACATAACTTATCTACATCGATATATTTTTCAAGCGCTTGATACTAATCAAAACAAAACCAAAATATCATTACGTGTACATAGGAGAAATGATATATATCATATCTAATTATTTTAACATTTAAATTTTAAATTTTAAGTTATTTTTAATTATAAAATTAAGACATAATGTAGACAAAAAGTAGAGACATGAACCATATCCTCTTTTCTTTTCATTTATATCTCTCTAGTTACAAAGTAATTTGGCATCTTGCAGCATTTGGAGTTGAAATTAATATAAAATAACAATATTTTATTGTCTTTATTTCACCAAAATAATTATTATTTACGATATGCGTTAGCCAACAACCCTTTTAACTGACACGTGTATTATATAAAGAAAAAGAAAAGGACGAGAGCAACAGAACGCTGACAGTTCTATCACACGCATTTCATTCATTAATTAAATGTCATAAATTAAAATCAAAATCATTAAATTACTTTGAAAATTAAATAATTAAGAGTCATTCTATATTTAAAAATAATAGAGAGAAGTCTTAAAATTTGAGATATCACAAATTGGGTTCTTTCATCATCATCATCATCATGTTGATGATGATGAAGAAGACGTTAATGTTTTGAAATGTACACTTAACTAGTGTGCTTCGATATAGCATACATGAAATTTGTGTTAAGATAAGTTGTGGATGAACAAATAAAAATGAAGAACTAATCATACTTTAAATATATATAAATAATTTCTTATCCACGTTTCCTACATGCGACCTCCCAGAAATATTGTCTTTTGACTTTCACTGTTAGAACAAAGATGAATTATTGAGTTCACATATAAATTCTGCTCACTAGTTTTATTCTTTTAAAGAGATTGGGGACCAACATACAAGTTCTCTTTATTTTTGATTCTCTAAAATTTCTCTGATTACAAAGTAACTTCGGATCATGCAACATGTGGTTTAGAAGTTGATACACAATAGCAAGATTCCTCCACCTACCCCCAAAAAATTCTGTTCTAATTAAGTTGTCTTTCATTCATAGGGTGTCCTTTCATTTTCACTGTTTCATATCTTTACAAATGTATCCCCTTTTCTTAAATTATGGTTTATACTTTTTAATGAGGTAATGTTCCACATCTGAATACCTAACAATAGTTAAAATTGACCACTGCAACCGATAGAAGGACTTGACCAAATACACTTTATTTCTGTTATAGTCTGGAATTTTAAATTATTAATTAAAACTAACATTAAAATTTACAACTAATTAAATTTTTTAATTAATTTAATAAGGAAATTAAATTATATAAAGAGTTGGTTAATAAACTAATTTTAAAACTTACAATTTAATAAATAAATTTTTACAACTAAAATTTTCATACTTAAAAATCCCAATTTGTGACTGATAAGTCTAAATTATATATACTTTTGATTAAGGTTTAACCTAAAAACTAAGCCAATTTTCTCGTATTTTAGTATAATTCTGTGTTAAAATATGCCAAGAACCAAGTTACTGCCAAAGTCTATTTAAATTACAGGAAATGGAGCAAATTGTAGATCTTCTCGCAAGCTTTCCGAAAAGTGGTAGAACACTAAAAACAAAGTTACGGATGATGATCTATGCCCGTTTGAAGTTTAGTTAAGAGAAATTTCCAGAGAGTTCTGCATCCTGTACAAGCATTTCGTGCAGGCCGCACAATGGGCCGCACAGAATCACAGCTGCCGACACACAATTCGTATTTTGGCCATATTTTGGTTATACGAACTCCGATTTGGGTGAATCAAAGCTTGACGGAACGAGGACAAAAAGATCTACAACTTTCATGAAGGAAACAAATCTAAATTCAGAATGTAGAATTTTGTGCAGCCGCACCAGCCTAGATTTGGACAGATTTTATTGCCAAGTTCGCCCGATTCACTTCCAGATCTTGTTTGCTTGCTCCCAAAGACACAAAAATTGCTATATATTGGTAGGTAGGCAGCATGAGAAGACAATATTTTAACCTAGTTTTAATTCTACACATATCTCTACATCTTTTCTATCTACTCCAAGTGAATCAAGGCGATTGGAGCGAATGATTGAAGGTTTCTCGAGCGAGCAAAGTGAAGACAAGGGGCAGCGAGCAAGGAGATTGGTGTACTCTATTCTCTTTCTTGTTTTTCTCAGTTTTTATCATGTTTACTCTTGTATTTTTCTTGGATGTTAGCGCATCCATGAGAGGCTAGATTTCTTCTCTAGGGGCTTAGGCTTTAAACATTAACTTGTGTTAAAATCTACCTTATTTGGATAGTTTTCTTTATGATGATTGTTTGCTTGCATGTTTGTTGATGTTGATTTTATAATTCATGTGATTGTGTAATTTGTGTGCTTGTTAATTAGTGTCCCGCTTAGGTTTAACCAACTTAAGGTGCTAGGATCAAAGAATTGATGGTACCAAATTATATACATGAATAACCCTAGAATTGAGATTAGAAATAACCAAATCTATTTCTTAGTGCGGAACCACAAAGGACTTAACCGTGAAGTATTGATATTTAGGGATAAACTAGGCTAACCTATGCTCATGGTCTAGATAGCTAGGGTGAAGAACTTAATCGGGAAATCTGAATTATCTAGGCACGTCATTAATTCACGAAAGTGATACTTTTTGATATTTAAGGCTTAGAAACTCCATAATTGCAAACATAAATTTAGAAACCAATTAAATGTGAATTTGACCAAGTGATTGTATGCCGATAGCCCCTAGACTTCGATCTCGTTGAATCACAAAACTCCTTTTATTTGTTTGTTTAAATTGCTTTGTTTAGTTAAACTCTCAATCGGGTATTGAACCCACAAAACCAATTTATAACAAACCCCCCATTTACTTTATTTGCACTATTTTAGGATTAATTAATTTAGTAAAAATAAATATTTTCCGTTATCTTTGGATCGATATCTTCATTACTACAAGGATATGTTGTATGCTTGCAACTGACCTATTATTGTGTACTAAGGTTTATAAATTTAAAAGTGAAAAGTGTATTAAAATTGACCCATATTTCGATACCTAAAATACACAACAATGACATATTAGAATATAAGTAATTTATAAAAATATAATTGTTACTAAAAATTTTGTTGATTAAAGTTTAACAAAATTATAAATAAGTTATAAATTAAAACGACGAATATATAACTACATCACTTGCATATAAACTATTGTTTACAAAATCATACGTAATTTTATAATTAAAAGTACTTTGACCGTAGAGGATCCCTGAAGGGATAATTCTGGGTCACATACTGAGTGATTAGTCACTCACCCACAAGTTGTTTCGTGGGTTTTTAGGTACAAAGATTGGCAATCAGCGGCAGGATTTGTCAAGAGCTGTCCCCGATGACCACGTAGTTTGATTTCCTATTTATAGGGCTTTTGGTTAGGATTTACGAGTCCCGATGTTTTTTATTCGTACATCGGATTCGTTAGATCATGTATCAATTTCCTTAGTTGGTGTTATGATGTTATGACGTGGGTTGTATGGATATTATATATGTATGTTTATTTATGGATTGTATGACTTATGTTATTATTGTTATCATTCACGTTTCTGCACTTATTTATATTTGTATTTGTTTAGCCTTGTGTGTTTATTGAGTTAATGAACATGAAGCAAGGATTGATCACGCCTTAATTCGGAATTTCCGGTTTAGAGTGTGACAATTTCAAATATTGACTGTGAAAATATTCTGTTGCTTTGGCTAAAAAATAAATAAATGAAAATTTCATGATTTCATACTCCTTATCTACTTAAACGAACTGAACTGAATTGAACACTGCAATGAAAAAAAATATGAAGTTCACACTGAATGAAGTCAGCTTTCAGTCTGAACTCAATGATGGCAAGACCAAGAAAAGCTCTGCAATGGGCCAATGGGACTTTCTTTCAAAAAAAGGAAACGAGGAATTCATATCATCTAAGGTACCTCAAATGGTGAGTTTGAATCCGGTTCATTGATAATATATTAGAAACTCTTAAAGGGAACTTCATCATGATTGGTCCGGATTCAAACTCAAACGGTGAGGTAATGCAGATGATCCTGACTCGCTCATTCCAGAGTCCCTGATTATTGTATATTTTTTGCTTTTATGTATAATGCTCATGTCTTTTGAAAATAACAAAAACTTTGGGTCAAGCAAATACAATAGACTTAATTTTACGATTTTTAATCATAACACATCAATTATATCATTAGTTGTCCAATCTTATTTTTTTCTTGTTATGTTTGGACGATTCTTGTGCTTTAATATTTCTTTTCTTTTTTAAATAGAATGTATTTGATATGCTTAACATATACCTTTTTAAAAGCAAAGTCTGTAGTAGGGTACTAGCTAATAAAAAAGAAAGGACTACATCACTTGAGACATCAATAATATCATATCCATATTTGATATGATTTAGACATTCATGTTTAATAAAAATATTGAATATAATGTGTCGTATCATATCTTGTCGTGTAGTGTGTAACACTTATTTTACATTTACGCTATAAAATTATTGCAAGTTAGCTTCTTTTTTTACTTTAATTGATTAACGATAATTAAGCACCTGACATGACAGCTATATTCCACATCTAATGATATTTGATGTGTTTTGACGGATTTGGAAAATTTTATTGCTATTATAGGAGCTCTTAACATTGTGGTCCTTTTCATCAACATTGATTTAATAAATTAAAAAAGAAATTAAAAGTGAGTTTCTTAGAAGTGGTAGCGTGGTGCTTTTTGTCAAAGGTAACAAAGAAATTCGTAAACAAATTAGGGGGAAATTAGGGGGAAATTAGGGAGTTAGTTACGCTATACATTTTCACATTTTCACATCTCACAAATCATTGTCTCTCTTTTCAAGTCTAACACTTGAAGACTTTTAATATGATGTTCCTACTTACTTTTATTTGTTTTCACACACTTTTCATGTTAGCTTTTTGGATTGCTTGCGTATATGTTGCGTCATTTGGAAATAAGAGATTTTGTAAAGACGCCCTTCATTATTTCAATAATTCTAAACTAGTCCTGTTTCCAAAACTTCTTAGATGACAATTTTAATTTAAGGGTGCATGATAACTTTCGCTCATCCATCTCATAAATTAATTTTTAGATGTATGAGATTTTTTTTTTCAATTTATGAACGTTAAAAACAATAAAAATTAATTGCACGAGTACCATGCATTTGAAATTAAATTATTTATATTCTAATTTTAATTTAATTTTATTAATGTAGATGTTTTTAAATGAATGATAGATTTTCTTTTTCCGTCCTATATTTTTTTTTTTTACACAAATAACATAGATAAAACACATGAGAGGGGATGACACCTTTTCTGTTTCTCCCATGACCATTCAGAGAAAAGTTGAAGATAAAGAAATCCTATCCGTTTTCAATTCTCAGATGCGTTAGTATTCTCTGTTTCTTATTTTTATTTTTATTTTTTGTCATCAAAAGCCCGTAGGCATGTTACACTTTCATCGGAACCTTCATCCAGAGAAAAATAAATAACCCTGTTCTTGATTCAAACTCTCCAGTTTTCACTGTCTAAAACTAGAGAGGGTATGCTCAACACAATTCCACCCGTTAAGCCGCCCTTGTTTCACTAAATTGTCAGCCATTTCGTTCTGGCTTCTTTGAACATGAACACAGACAAATAATTTGTTTTCTTGCAACAAACTCCACACTTCCAATTTTTCTTCGAACGCTCTCCAGTCAGCGTTAAGTGGAAGCTGCTGACTCGGTTCCTTATTTTATCTGTGTTAAAAACAATTATAGAGACAAAATTTTAAGATTCATCATTACTATATCTCAAAATTCATTTTTGTTATTTTTCTAGAGATATATCTTTATATTTAAATTTTATTATATAAAAAATTGGGTGTTGTTTCATAAAACAGGAGCCCTTTTAGTGCTTCGTTTTAGTAAAATATGGAGATGAATTTAAAATCTAAACTATAAATAATGTACATTTATTTATATAAAAACTTAAATTTTTTTAATTATTTTACTATTTGTATATTTATGATATCACACACATGCGACAGCCATATGTATAGCTGTCGCATTCGTTAGTAGAACCATTATATAATAACATGTGAAGCAACAATATCGACATTTTCATATGCAAAACTGTTATTTTTTAAGCCTAAACTATGCATTTTTTTTGGAGGGCATATATGCAAAAAGATAATAACACAATTTTGTCTGATTGTAGTAGGTCACCTTTTCCTCAAAGTCGTTACTCGCTACCTCACCAGCACCTAGTCCACGCAATCAATCCCCTTCGCTCATACTTTATTATAATATTATTATTTCGACTCTCATGCATTGTGGAAATACTAAAATATTCATAATTTGTTAGGATTAAACAGAAAAAGGAAACATCCACCGTCGTAGCTAGAGTGGGAAATATGGCACGACGGAGCCGGCTCCGTCACGGAACGGCACGGTTACGGTACGGATGGCACGGTATGCGTGTCAGTTACGTACCGTGACTCGCGTGTCTCATGCCGTGACCATTCGCTTGCCGTGTTCATTTTTTGAAACTTTGGCACGGTACGGCACGGCACGTGGTCACGCGAGTCACGTTTATTCACGGCACGTTTGAGCACAGCGTGCCTCGCGTGGCGTGACCATTCTCGTGCCGTGATCACCCCTTGACATTTTGGTCACGGCACGGCACGACACGTTTTTTCCACTCTAGTCATAGCTCATTTACACCAAACTTATGTGATCTTCGACATAAATCATTCCTCTTGTGCTCAGAGACGGAACTAAAAAAAATTAAAGAGAATTAAATATAAATACATAATATGTAGTATTTGAAATTTGAACCAAAATTTTTACGATAAAAAAATAAAATTTTAACTACTAAATTAGAAATACAAATTTAATATTTTATAAGAAGATCAAACTATATAAAAACTTTTAAATATATAAAATTTAATCAAATTTCAATGTACATAATAAACAATTTTAAAAGCACCATGTATAAGATGTAGATCTGCCCATGATTGTGATCTAATTAGCAATAAATGCACCGTGTACTACTATTTGGATTAATTAAATTGATGGATCATGTCGAGTAATATGAATCAGAGAGAGATCTATGATAATATACGCAGTTTCTATTTCTAAATAGTTTGTCTATTAGTCTGTTGTTTTTGTATTTAACCCTCAAATTTTTACTAAACTGGTTTTTAGATTTTTTACTAAAAATAAGTTGGTTTCTAAACTTAATTTGTTTTTAAACATTATAAAAATATCAAAGATTTAAATAGTGTTTATTGCATCATAGCGGAACGGCTAAAAAAACGACGCTATTGCCATATTGCGCCAATAGCGCCATAACTTTTATGGTCCGAAAACACTATAGCGCACTATTTAGAACCCTGAAAAATACACATCTGTTGTCAACCAATTAGGTTGACAATTTTCATAACCTTCAAAAATAAATTTTGTTTTTAAAATCCGACAAGTAAAAATGCAATTCATACTTTATACATATCATATTCATAAAAAATGATGAAATTTTATACAAGCTTCGTCGATTATCAAAAAATGTGAAATTTATAATTGTTCATATCTCATAATATTTGATGGACCATTAAATAATATTTAAATTACATGTAAATTGATACATAACCACTATATAAAGAAAACAAAATTTTAATATTTTTTAATTAATTTTAAAGTATTTTTATACGATTTGAAAAGATGCTGTCAACATTGTCAAACAAATTGATTCTCAAAGGGATGTTCATCCTTTTAAAAAAATATATAGATCTTGAATTTATCAAACTCAGTTTTTCTTTACTCCTAAAAAAACTTGGTTTCTTTATTTTAAGGACTAATCTATATCTTTTCAGTTTAAATTGAATTGGTGTAAATAAAAGTTTATAAATTAACTTGTTTTTTTTTTAAATTCAACGAATAATTTGATATTTTTTATATTATCAAATTCATAGAGTGAAACTTCTGAATTTTCATGTTATCTAAATATTTGGTTCCATAAATTAGTAAAATTCATAAGATTATTTGAAATATTAAACAAATTATCTAATTTTGAAGGCTAACAAGCAGCATTACCTCGGAATTGGAGGCGGTCCGATTGGTATCAGACCAAATTCTATACTATGTCCAGTATGAGCCGTTCGATCCACACTAAGATTTGTGTGGATTAAGTGTTCACGAATCTTGATGCTGATCGTACGATTCTGACGTTGCATTAAACATAATTTGATCGTATTTCCATTAATTTGGTTTGATGCTCATCGGATCGCACCTGCTCTCATGGGCTCAGTATGGGAATTAAATATATTCCATATCAATCATGATCCAAAATGAATCATTTATAATCATGAATGTCAATCTTTGGAAGAGAGAGACATCCTTTCCCCAAAAGAAATGGACAGTACAGGCACCAGAGCAAACTATACGCATCTCTTGGTCATTGTCAAGGTTTACATAATCAGCGTTAACTGTCAATTTTAATAGTAAATTTGAGTAATGAAGAGATATATCAGGCCAATTTTTAGATAAGACGTTGTGTACTAAAAAAGTTGAAATAAAGAGAAATTAGACCAACTGTATTACCTCCCCTTTCAACGGACTTTTACTATCGTAGTCGTATAATTAATTTGAAAAGTAAAAGTAAACATTTAAATTATAATTAAGTATAATTGTAGCGTACGTATATTCAATTTTTACATACATTCATTCATTTGATATATTGTAAAATATTATTTAAATTTTAAAAATAAAATAATAAATATGTTCTTAAATATTTTAGACAGAGTGTATCATAAAACATTATAAAGTCATAATGACTCCACCAATAAAATATTAAAATTGTTTGGTGGAAATCTTAAGGTCTACCAAATCAATCCAGATTTGTTTAATACAGAGGCAACTATATAATATAATGATATAATTTCTAAATAGAAGAAAACATTCATAATATATGCAACTTTCTTTTTTGGGGGAGAAAGGCAGAGATTTGCAATGACTCCAAAATAAAAGACATTAATATTGCAAAAGAGAAAAACATCAACTAAAAATCCTTAAACTTTCATAAAGTTAAAGTTTTGTGTAATTGGAGTTATAAATGTGTGTTTTCTATATAAACTTTACTCAATACTTCATTGTAAACGGTTTTCAAATCAGAAGATTATGTGAACTAATGCTAGATACGCTATGATTAATAAAAGTATCATCTTTTAATAAAAAAATGGATGCCTAGAGGGGCGAATTTAAAGGGACCCGGGGTGGTTAAGTTTCCCTTAATTATGGTTTAAGAAATTATAAACTTCATGTGTAAATTTTGCTAATTTTAATAAAATTTTATAACCCCTCCCTTAAATGAAGTTTTATTTAATTAAAATAATAAATATATCCGAGTAGAACTAAGGTGTTCTTAAGCTCACCAAGCCCCTTTGTGAGCTTAACTCAATAGCTTATCGGATTGACTTCAATCGACACATCCAAACCGTTGAAACCGTTCTACTTCATGAGTGATGCATTTACATGTCAAATTTATAATTTTTCGAACTAGTTTAGTTTAAAGTCAAGCGGTAAAAAAATGATGAAAAATGAACTTATAAATCATCTTTTTTTTACCACTTGACTTCATACTAAATTAGTTCAAAAATTTAAAAATTTGACATGTAAACACATCACTCATGAAGTAGATCGGTTTCAATGATTTGGATGCGTCGTTTGAAGTCAATCTGATAGGTTTTTGAGTTAAGCTCACAAAGGAGCTTGGTGAGCTTAAGAACACCTTAGTTCTACTCAATATATCCCATTCTAAACTAAAATTTTCTAAATATTATTTTTTTTAACAAATTTAGCTCCGCAGTAGTAAAATTCTAGTTCCGCTACTAATTGTAAAGTAAGTAAAAGCCAAAAATTTATGCCAAACAAAGAGGTAATTTCTATGAGTGACAGCAAAAAAAAAAAAATTCTAGTTCCGCTACTAACTGTAAAAGTCTTAAGAGTGACAGCAAAAAAAAAAAATTCTAGTTCCGCTACTAACTGTAAAGAGTGAGGCTATGGTGCTATGCATAGCGCCAATGGCTAGTGTACTACGGCTCTATATGGTACTTTTTAAAATCCTAACGGTCGATCCGAACCGTTCAATGTGATATCCATATGAATATGTACTTGCAAACTAAATTTTATATTTCTTTGAATTTTTTTACTATTTTTTTAGATAGATAGAAAATCAGTGTTTTCTGAAAATTCTGGACCATCAAAATTCTACCTATCTAAAAAAATAGTAAAAAAATTCGAAAAAATATTAAATTTAGTTTGCAAGTACATATTCATATGGTTATCACATTGAACGGTTCGGATCGACCGTTAGAATTTTAAAAAGTACCATATTGAGCCGTAGTACACTAGCCATCCGTGCTATGCATAGCACCATAGCCTCACTCAATTGTAAAAGTCTAAGAGTGACAGCAAAAAAAATGTCGGATAGAAAGTGCATAATAATATGAGATGCAAGAGTAATTTCTACAAGGAGAACTAGAGTATTCTTAAGCTCACCAAGATGTTTGGTGAGTTTAACTTCAAAATTTATTAGATTGATTTTAAACGAAAAATTAATATTGTTGAAACCGATCTACTTCACGAATGATGAATTTACATGCAAAGTTTTTAGAATTTAGAATTAATTTTGTATAAAGTCAAGTGCTTAGAAAATGTTCAAAAAATAAATGCATTAAAATTAGTTTATAAATCTCTAATTTTAACCGCTTGACTTTATCTCTAATTTTTGTTATGTAAAAGAATATTATTTTGTTGTTTTTTGTCATGTTTAACTGGTAGTTTGATGAGTTGATTATCTAATGGGTTTTTTTTATCATGTTTTTTAATTAACCCTTTCCGTTGTATGTTATATTTAAGTTTCAATTTAAATAATACTATTTTTATTGTTTTTTATCATGTTTTATCTAGTACACGATTATCTAATGGATTTGAATCCGGTTAACTATTTAAATCCGATTGAATAATTTCTTGCTCTACTCTAGTGAAAATCTTGCATCCGCCCCTGCCCACACTCACGACTCCCCCTCCCCGCACCTCACTCCTCCACCTTCGAACGGCTACCTTTTTCCTTGGTGACGTGCTAACAATGCCCTAGACTGGTTAGAACTTAAAAACCTAGTTTTTTTTTTTATCTGATTTGCGAAAGTTCAATTTTTTTTTTTTAGAATAAATTGTGATTGGTCACATAGGACATAGGTACTTAGAAGAAGTTAGAACTTTGAAATCAATTAGGATTAGATTTGCTAATAAGTTTGATCCGATTAACTATTATAATCCGATTACTCTTGACTTATCCCGACGAAAATTCTAAGTCCGCACCTAATTGCACGTATATGTTTACAGAGATCGGTTTGCAGAATTTATACTCTTACGCTCACGCGCTTTATTCAGAATGAAAATAAAGAGTTTGGATGAAGATCCATAGGTAATAAATTAATCAGTGTACTCGATTTCTACTTGTAACACTAATTGATTCAAAGACTTTGGTAATAACTGATTATCATATACTCTAGTCAATAGGTCTCGATTTCTACATTATGCACACCTTGCTGTACTTGATAATCACAGAAACTGTCCTTTCATTTCGCTTACCAATTATATGGCCTTTCCCAATAAAGCAATAGCGTCGAGCATTAAATTCAGTGCATTTCTCTTGACTTGACGAGTATTTAATTCCGAGATCAGCATACAAGTCTGTATGATATTTTCAATTATTTAAATTTATATGTGCTTTACAGTAAAAAAAAAATACTAAAATGTTTGTTTTAATTTGTTTTATTAAAACGAGTCTAATATTAATTATACGTGCAATTATAATAATTGATTCTAAAAAATCGTCAGAAATGAAATCGTTAGATGCGATTTATATTTTTTTCTCTACATGTACATAAAAAATTATCACTTTTTAATTTTGTTTTTGTGTGAATCAATAAATTGAAAAATCAACGTTCAGAATTTATCTATATCAATATATTTGTGTAAGCTCTTGATACTGATCAAAACAAAGTCAAAATGTTGTGATTTTTATATGTGCATATAGAAAATAATATAGATAAACTTTAATGGTTTTATTTTAATATTTGAATTTTAAATTTTAAGTTATTAATATTTAAAAAATAGATGCATTAGGACTTCCCCAATTTCTATTTTATGTATATCAAAATGCTTCACATAGAATTTCGACTGTCTTGCAATAATGTTTCACTTAAAAGTTAGGTTAGGTATGTCGTTGTGCAATGTTATTTTCATTTGAAAAAATTATATATAATGATGTGATTATGGTTTCTGAAATTTAACAAGTAATGTCTCTTCTGAAGCATATATATATATAGGATTTGGCTAATATGCTACGCGTAGCATAGAGCCTCTCCGTGCTACGGCTCATTTTTTGAGTTTTCAAAATCCTAACGGTCGATCCGAACCGTTCAACATGATCTCCATATTAATATGTACTTGCAAACCAAATTTTACATTTTTTAGAATTTTTTTACTATTTATTAAGTTACTTTGAAAATCGCTGATCCAATGGTCCAGCAGATTTTACTGTTGTGTACAAATTAATGTTTTTTCAAAGTGGCTTAATAAATAGTAAAAAAATTCTAAAAAATGTAAAATTTGGTTTGCAAGTACATATTAATATGGAGATCATGTTGAACGGTTCGGATCGACCGTTAGGATTTTGAAAACTCAAAAAGTGAGCCGTAGCACGGAGTGCTCTATGCTACGCGTAGCACGGTAGCCATGTCCTATATATATATATATATATATATATATATATATATATATATATATATATATATATATATATATATATGCCCTTAAGAAACAAATACATACAATATCCTCCAGAAATAAAATGTAAAAGTCTATTTTCAGTCTCAGTCAAGATACCATTCTTCAATTATACAACTGTACTCCGTGTTGACTACTTGGTCAACTATTATAGTCCCAAGGTTATACCACCTCTTCAATCCTAAACTCAAAGCAATCGAGAATTAAAAATATGTTTGGTGGTGATACTGATCCAGCTTTTCTTTATCGAGTTGGTGTAACAAAAGCCCGATATGTAAGCGGAAATTATTATAAGAACATAGACAAGCTAGCTAGGTTATCCATCGCAGTTGCTTTAGGTGGGAGCAAGTTTTGACATAACCATACGCTTCATTAAATTAAAGATTTTTTATAAAAGTTTTTAAAAGTCTGTCTTCTATTTCAATTCGTCCGAATAAAAGCCTAATTTTTTAGAAATTTATATTTTAGTCCATCTACTACAAACTGACGGGTCAATGGACTGATGACGTGTGGGTCCTACCAAACTGATAAAATCTCGAAATATCTCATGTTTATGTTTATAAAGAAACGTAGTCAGAATTTTTATTTGAGATGAATAAATAAAAATATTGTTACCAACTAATGAGTTGTGGATTGTTGTGAATTAATTAATATAATATGTGGGTAGATAAATTTTATTTCATAAGTAGGTAACATCTCAATTATACATATATTTATACTTGAATATTAAAATTAGTTACATACTTTTGATTTAATATGACTTCGCCACTACATGTATATTTTAGAGGGCATTCTTAACCACTCAAAATTAATCAGAAAGTCCATTTGTCACTATTTTTCGACCTAATAAATTGTTGTTGAAGAAAATATCTTGGTAAGAAGAAGTCACACAATTTATAACAGAAGAGAGCACTATTCCTGTTGAAAATGTTTGTCAAACACATTAAAATTTTCGAAATACCAATAGATAGACTAATTAGTGAATTAGAGGTGCCATGAATATCTATTATTAATTTATTATTTTTATTATTATTATTGTTGTTGTTGTTGTTGTTGTTGTTGTTGTTGTTGCTGCTGCTGCTGTTATTGATCATTGCATGTCAACCCTGTATTCATATATGAATGCAGATCTCTTGTCTTTAAGACTAATTCGTGTAATCGGATTTGATTCGGTCGTTACGAAATTCAAATCATTCGCATTCTTATCAGTTATCTCCAATAATTAAAGATGACGTTGCATTTATATTTTTCTAAATCATTGGAATTTTGTCCCCAAGTTAGGAGCAGTTTAGGCTGGTTAGGTAAATAATTTTCTAAATCATCGCCGAACACATTTATTTTGTAAATAATTGCGGCAACAAATTAAGACATAACAATGCGAACTAATGTATATATTTTTAATCATAACAACTATAATTGACGACAAAAATCAAATTGTTAAAAAGGAGTCATATGACCGTGTCCGTGTCCGTGTCCGTGTGGCTGGGAAGTCAATTTTAGAGATACAAAAAATAAACGAATAATCCTATCTTAGCTGGACTGGAGCAGCCTCCAAAGTCAAACTGGATTCCTCTTAATATTATTTGTTTTCTCATTCAACAAAATCTAAACCAATTATTGGTTCTGGTAATAATGTCTTTTTGTCTGATTTTTTCTTAGTTATTTAAGTCAAAGCTTTTTCTATCCGAACTTGTAACTTGTATGTATCTAGTTATTTATGCTATGCGTTGCCCAGTTTGACTGCCTGGCTACTGCTTACGTAGCATGACGCTGTTACAGTAGTACTAACAAAAAAAATTGAATATATTCATAGAAAGAGTGTCAATACGGTGGCATGCAGGAATTAGAGCAGCTTGGGTCCGATGCTCGTCGGACTCAAATTTGAGTCCGATGGGTTTCGGGACTTTTCGATTGCTTTAAGATTTGTGCGCATACATTTTAAAGTAGATGCGAAAGTTGCGGACGCAAATTCTAAAGCAGATCGGATGGTCATCGAACCCATCGAACTCACTTTGAGTCCGATGGATATCGGACCCAAATTGACCTCTGTAGGAATTCGGATCACCCACAAGTACCTGACTCAAGCAAAATAGAAACGGACGGTCCAGATTAGTACTTTTAACTTGGCACGAATCTCAAAATGAACCCCTATAGTTTTCATAGGCACCAAATTAACTTTAGCCCGGCTAGAATTAATCTGGACCGTCTGTTTGTAATTTGCTTGAATCAGGTACCTGAGAGATACAGATTCGGCATGCAGTGCATATTGGTACATATTATGAATCAATATTTTAAAATTTCTAATATTTGATTTGAACCATTCAATGTAATTTTATATAAAAATGTAGTTGCAAATCAAATATATATATATTTTTTAAATAGATAAAAAATCACTTGATCTAAAAATTATGGACCATTCAAAGGTATGTTAAATATTACCAAGTTAATAGGTATGTTAAATATTTTTACAATTGTTGAGTATTTTACATGTAAATTGACACTAATTACTTTTATGTTTTCTTAGGATTTGTTTGTTCTATGCTCAACTAAAGATTGAGTAAAGCTGTATATGAGTTTAAGCTCAATAAGAAATTATCGAATTAGTTTCAAACAACAAATTCAAACCAATTATATTTTCGCTGCTAGACCAGCAGATTTTCCTAATTTAGGATTTAATTTTTTTCAATTTGATTTGTATAACAATTAAGAATTCAAATTGCGTGCGAATGCATAAAAATAAATAATTTATTGAAATTTTGATATTATAAAAAATGAATTTAAATTAGAAAATTTAAGATACAAATATTTAATTTGTGAAGTAGATTAAGATGAATGGTTAGTATTATCAATGAAAGTCAATTGATGGTTTTCAATATCAAGTTTGTCATTCTCACTAGGTCGTAGTGGAGGATTCCCAGCTTCTTTTTTCTTTTTTCTTTTTTGGCGTAGATCATGGTATGTTGATATGAATACGAATTCAAAATTTAGGTTTACGTCTCTGTAGTCTACAATAATCAATGCATGTCAATACGTCATCTTACTTGAAAATTCCACGAGTTAGAACAAAATAAAATCTATATTTTACTATAATGGCAACGAATCTCCATTGCATTCTTTAATGTATAAAGTAGAAAATGTCAAATGAAGCCGAGACCGTATTAACAAGCAAATATGCATGTTATGTGCTAATTGCAAATAATTTATACTGATGGGTTAAATTGTAAACTAAATCACTTATAATTTAAGAAAATATCAGGGTCGGAATTAGGAAAGATATGAATTGTTAGATGGATATACGACAATTTCTTGTTTCTTTAGCTAGCTGCCAAATTTCTGTACCTAAACTATGCCAGTTAGTTGATTGGTTGGAAACGCAAGGTAAAAATACGGAGCTTAGACGCAATGCAATCAGAGAATAGGAACTTTTGGAAGAATTTTTCCCAGTAATTTTGGCTCTGTACCAAGGAGCAAGGAGAAATAATAAACAGTATTCGATTATTTTTCCTAGGAAGTTTTTATCTATAGAGGAGCAACCAATTTTTACTGAAGGAGAAAATTTCCTTCAGATTTGGGACCGTTTTTCCTCACAACCTTAACAGCAGCACACAGCATTATTGAAATTTTGAAACAGAGGAACTTTCCTCTTCCTTCTGAAAATAAGTATTGATTTCAATTTACGTTTTCTTTTTCTTTTTAAACAGTTTGTTGATTTGTTCTGAACAAAGAAAGGACATGTTCTCCAGTCACATCCCTTTTACTAGTCTTAAATATTTTTATAAACAAAAAAAAAAAGCAAAGAAAAGGAGAGAGCAAAGAAAGAGGGGGGAAAAACGCTCTGACAAATGTGGCTTTGGGCCATTTGATAGTTTTCGGACTGTTTCATGGCCCAATAAATGATGTTAGGATGATGGAACCTGTGTTTAAATTGACATCTTAGTTTTTTTGGGTGAATTTCAACAGAAGTCAATAGAACTTTGTGATTTGTCACAAATAGATTACTCAAATTTGATTTGTCTTCTCTATAGTCACGTAACTTTTTATTTGTCTCAATCAAGTCACTTTATAACTTTTTCATCAAAAAAACTAACAACAGAATATATTCATTCGTGCTCATTTCATCTAAAATACTAATAAAATATGTTCATCCATCTCCATATCACTTTATATTTTATTAGTTTTTTAATGAAAAAGTTATAGACTTGATTGAGATAAATAACAAGTTCAATGACTACATGGAGATAAATCAAATTTAAGTGACTAATTCGCAACAAATGACAAAATTTAGTGACCTCCGACAAAATTTATCCATTTTATTTTATTTTTTATTTTTGTATTTTTTATTGCAACATCTAATTTACCAGAAAAAGGATATTTTTCTATTGATATCTAAAACCAGTGACCAGTTTCTGATTCTAAAATCATCCCTAGAAGATAGGTTACTAGAAACTTGTGGTCTGAAATCTTTCCCTCAACATAGACAAGCTGAAAGCTTTGATCTATTAAAAAAAAAAAAAAGTAGAACCAAAGATGTAGCCAGCCACACAACAGGATGGAAAAACTGGTTTTCGAACAAGACAATTTTCTCATTCAAGTCACAATTGCAACACTAATTTCCCTAAACAGCAGTCTCAAACTAAACAATTGAAAACCAAAAAAAAAGACGAAAATCCCTGGTTTTACATTCATCAAGAGGAAAATTCCCATAAAATCCACAGCCTAAATACTTCAACAAATTGTGGTCTTTAGGGAATAACCATATTGAATTCTACGACTGTACAAGTCCCCACATAGAGGAACAACAACACGAGGAATAATATATCACCAATGCTTTGCTCACATGGCGCATCTATGTTCACCTTTTCCGCCTCTTTGACTCTACCTACAGATTCAAACCCAAGGCAATAACAAAAGTTTTTTGTTTTAAAAACTACACACCTCTTTGACTATGCACCAGTTTGACTCGACCTTTGTTTTATCTGTTCTGTGCTATGAAACCATAGTTTGGCAACATACAAGTCAGGTATTTACCAATGCACGCGTTCATTATTCTTTACTGTTTTTATCAGGGTTGTATAGCCAACTGAGATTGCACTTGGTTCAATCAAACCTCTAAACCTTTTTTTGGTTCAATGATTCAATCAGCCACCTTGTACTGTTACAAGTGGTTTTATCAGGACTTTGAACTTTCCGTGGATCGATCAATTCTGAAATCTAGCTTCTAAATACTCTCACTTTGAAGAAAGATAATAGGATGCATATTCAGATCATATTCAGAAGTTCACTAGATTCTTCTGTCAATTAGCACATAATATAGAAATGTTCCAACTGGTCGCTTTGAAAGGAAAATGACGTTACTACATGATTTTCAAGTGTAATTAGCAAGTATTAACTAATGCGCCAAAAATTTGTAATAATTTTGTTTATATAATGAAATTAATATTATCTAATTACCTACCAAGAAAAGTATTAACTACTGGAAGACCCAATTGGGTCAGTACAAAAGGCCATAGAAGCTAACTGGAGAAAAGAAATCAAGGGGCCAGATTAACTGTGGAAGACCCGGGTGCTGATTGAACAAAAAGGTCTTAACTGAACCAAATGTAATAATCAGGGGTTGATCTCAGATTTACCACAAATCAAATGAACATAATTAATAAAAAAAACTAAAACATGAATACACTAATTGATACTGGTCAGAGTGAAAATGAAAGATAAAAACACAGAAGAATTTAAGCACCAGAGTAGACTGGTATCTTTCACCGGTAAATTCTGGTAGTGTAAACCATACTTAGAAAATGGGCAAAAGAAATGTAACTGCTTTTTCTGCGTCTTAGTCTCTAACCTTAGGCCCGGTAGAGTCATGATAGGAATTGGCTCTTTTGGGATCATTGTCAGGGGAACAATCTGCGCAGACAAAGTTATCCAACTTCTTTGCTTGCTCTATTGTCATATTCATGCATGATGGATGGAACCTGCATTCAATCAAAATTAATACATGTTTAAATAAAATAAATGGACACACATGAATAAAACCTCAATCGAACACCATACAAGCAGGAGGAGCAAATAAAACTTTGGAATCAAGATTCTAACTGTCACAAGTATGGTAAGGTCAGTGAATTTAAGCTTATGTAAATAAAATTAATGGACACATACATGATATTAGAAGGCTGTTCAGAAAAATGTGAAATGTGACTGGGAACAGAAACTTAAGCCCCATGTTTTGTGATTCATAAATAACAGAACATACAAATGAAATTATGTAAAGAAAGGAAATCTTAATTAAGTACCAGTCCTTGCACTCTTCACATTGCACCATGAGGTCATCAGGGTTATATGGCATCTCACACTTGCAATACCTGTCAGGAGCATAAAAATTAATAAAATCACCTTGAAAGCTTTTTGGAACAACTGCTGTTCCCACCTCAGGTCCACAGAAATAGTGTGTTTTAAGTACCAATGAGGTTTCCAATTTAGAAACAAAACAAAAGAGAAACTTTACTTGTGCTCTACATTATCTCAAATATGAACGTCTACCCTTGCAAAAAATTACAAGACTTATGTACCCCACAAAACATATGAAACGTCACCTCCTGCAAAATTTTCAAGAAACTTCCCAGCCATTTCTTTTCTCATTATCATATGGAGAAATGCACAACTAATACAACAGGTAAGTGAATAACTAGTACATAAACAAAATAGAATTAAAATACAGACCAATTAAGTTTGGACTTAGTAGCACATACATGACATTATCTATGTTTTGCAATAGTGCGGACAATGGTTCTCATATAAAAAAGAATTAAATAAAATATAACATACACGGCAACACGATCTGGGGTGAAGCCTCCAGTGGACGCCTTGTACTCAAACCTGCAGAAATAATCATCCGCACCAACATTCTCGAGCTTGGTGTAGTTCTTGAATGTGTGCACAGTGCATGTGCCCTCAATGGTGTGAGCGCTTTGCACATCATAATGGTCTGAGAGGAAGAGCTCCTTGGCACCATGGAACTGCCGCCGACCGCCAATTGATTCCTCTGGCCGGTAATACCAACGTACCCGCACTTTCACATTGTTGCGGTGGTCAGCCTCAATCTTATCTATCCGTGCCACATACGGTGGCTTGTCTGAGTCTGATGGCCGCATCAGCACAGTGTCCCCCACTGGACACATAATTATCAAATAAATGATATGTAAGATAGCTTATTAACAATAAATGGAGTTAAAGAATTGTAGTGGGTATTCCGTCGCTGACAATTTCGCATCAGCATTCTGTATTTATAAACCTCAAAATCTATGTCCTTACAAAACCTCAGATCGTTTTACTGTTTATAAACAATAAGTTTCCTTAATGCCCTATAAAAAATGAGAATTATCAGTCAAGCCACTCTCTACTAAAATATTCAAAAAATAAATAAATTAGCAGTTTTTTCTTACTTTCCTTAATAACAATAACAAGCACAGCAACATCCTATTGTCCATTAAACCCTTTTTACGAGTTCATGCGGTATTTCCTATATTTTATGAAACAAGCATTTTATAGTTCTTGAGGAAATATAGGATAACTTGAGAATGTTACAAGGGAGCATATGAGTTTGTGCCAAGAAAAAATATAATCGCAAAAAGGCTCATTTTCCTCTATTTTCTTGCCCAAAGAGATTACAAAATTTCTTAGCTATCGTCTCCAAAGAAAATTTCTTTTAGGGTATCAGTACGCAGCTCAAACATAGATGACAACATACTTTCTGTACACATGTTAGACAGATAAAAAGGGAAAGAAATAGATATCAACCAAAGAAGTGGGTTAAACCCCTAATCCCTCCCCTCACAAAAGGAAAACAAGAAAATGAATCAAATGCTTTCAAATCCAACCTATATCAGCCAGCATTGTTGACAGTTAAAAAAAACCCCTTCTTCTCTCTCTTTTACCTTCCTGTCAATAACAGCGACTATATTTCTTGGTTTCTTTTCCCACCAGTTTCCCACTCTTTACTAATCTCCCCTCAGCATAGCACCCAAGAAAAAAAAAAGTAGCTTTGATTTTACCTCGAACCACTTTGTTAGTGCTCTTGATGCTGTATGAATCCAGGTCTTTCTTTCCGGGCTTGGTTTTCGCCATTGATCGGAGCTGCTCCTCTTTCTCTGTCTTCTCCTACTGCTTCAAAGAGATCTGCGAGGGGAAACCAAAAATGGGTCTCTAGAAGTCTCTATTTTGTGTGTAATGCAATAGAGACAGGTTTGGAACTTGGAAGATGAGCAATAGAGAGAGAAGGTAGAGAGAGAAAGAAACCCTACTATGGGTCAGTGGTATTCCGATTTAATGGCCTCAACAGTGGAGGCGTAGAACATAGATGTATCCTCTCCATTTCAAACAGAACTGGTAAGTTGACTCTTTGACTATCGGTTGCTATAAATGTAGCATGGAAATGGTCACAGAAAGTCGAACATAAGATTATATTTTGTTTTCAATTTGTTTGAAATACGAATATAAAGTATCGCGTATTATGATAACAATACGGGTCTAATACGGATATGAAACTTTAGAAGGTGGAGATAATAAGCTTGTAGTTTCGTGTAAAGATAAAAACTTTTCGTTCTTATTATAAAAATTTGAAATCATAACCTATATATTTAATTAAGTCCAAAAAAACATAAAACATATCTATTCTATCCAGCTTTTAATATCGATTTTCTTCATGGAACGGTTTAAAAGTGTTACTTTTATTCAATTTTATATGATGGGACCGGGATACTAGCTATTTTATTACAATAAATTCTGTCTAAAACAAATGAGTATAATGTGCCTTAGATAAGTAGAACCTTTAACCATAGCCATTTGTTAAGGACAAATTAACCAAACGATTCAAGAACCTTACTCATTATTGCTAAAGAATGAAAAGCAGACAAAAATAAATCTATAATAAATTAACTAGTTCAGTATTTAAATTTGTCAATTCAATAAGTACAATAATTAAACTCGTTAAAAAAATTCCAAATTTAAAAACATTATAATTCTACGCATTAATATTTGACTTCATTAGTTAACTTTTCTATGCACTTAAAAATTAGCCTTTAGTCTAGTGGCAAATGCACATCAGCACATGGCTTCCATGTGAGAGATCATAAGTTCGAAATCCGGATGGAGAAAATCCATTGTTGTAATAACAAGAATATTAAATAGTTGAATAGCTTGACCTCCAATATTTACTAAAAAAAAAAATTTATGTGCACTTCGAACCCAACACAATTAATGTGTCCATTATTCTACTCATGCGTAACTTCAAAACATTATATAGTTAATAAAACCGTACATCCATTTTCTCCGTGCATGTATTTTTATTAAGATAATTTTTGAAAGAAAAATTAGAGATCAAGCTACATTGTACTTGTCATTATACCAAATACTAATTCTCACATTTTCATCAAGATATTGTCCTATCTCTCAAGACTCTGCATACTAGAATACTTATTTTTTAAAATACCAATCATTGTACACAATTCTAACCGAGCAATAATTTTATTGAACCAATCGTAGCACGGAGTCTATGAGATTCGTGCCGATTATTTGAAATTCGTACAAGTTAAAACGGATAGTACAGATTTCTCGGTAGGATACCGAATCTGAATCCGCGCACACTAATACCCATTTAAATGGGGCTGCTAGATTAAAGATAACGGTCCTCGGGGATTCAGAAGAGCTACGTGTCAACAGGAAGGAGGGTAATTTTCTTTAGTAATTTATGTTAAGTTAATAGTTAAAAATGCCACGTGGAACAAAAAAAAGGTTAATTGGCTTTGGCCATCTAAATATATAAGTTTGCAATATATATAGAATAATGCTGCTAAGTGTTGACTGGTTAGTTTAGGAATTAATACATTCATTGTCATGCGGCTTGATTAGAACATCTATATTGACGATTTTCATTTCAATTGTATTAAATTTAACCTGATTATTTCTTTTTTCAGTTTTATGAAATGCATGAGAATGTCACAAATAAGAAGTTTTTATTTAATGAAATTGTTTCAGAATGTCATGTTGACAAAAAAAAAGATTAATAATTTGTTCATGCTTCCTAAAATCAATTTATGAGATGTATATATGAAAATTTATTTTTCAGTTTATGGACATAAAAGCAATAAAAATTAATTGCTCAAGTTATAGTGTTTTTAAAATTAACTTTAAATTAATTTTAATTTTTTTTAATTTAATTTCATTAATACTAATGCTCTAGTGTTTAATTTAATAGAACTCTTACATCAACATAGGGGCGAATATCGACAAATTTGTAAGAAAAGCTTGCTTCTTTC
The DNA here is from genome assembly GCA_011114355.1 of Carex littledalei. NCBI lineage: Eukaryota > Viridiplantae > Streptophyta > Magnoliopsida > Poales > Cyperaceae > Carex > Carex littledalei. Next base: position 6,838,087 of record CM022097.1, read on the forward strand.
ATAGTCGTATATTAATTGAACCCTAGACATTTTTTATTAGACAAACACGTATTTGTAACAAAATTTGAGTGTTCAACTTTAACTGTCAAATAGCTGTTTCATAAGTTGAGACGGATCTAACCTTGCTAAGATATAGTAGTAAGATGAAATAAAAGGTGAGTTAATTGGAGTAAGTTATTTCATCTCTTTGGATTGAATTAATTTACTTCATTATTACTTTATCTGTAGGTCTAATGTCATATGACTTTCTAAATCGGTCATCTTGTTTGACGCTCTGCCTTTTAATGTTGACTTGCGGTTATTATATAATTCTAAAATACAGAGGTATGTTTCTCTTCACTTGGAAAATAGTTCCAGAGCAAACTTTTTTTTTATGATAAATTGTTTATATACCATTTATGGAAATATGTAGAGTAAAACTAACGTGTGCTATGTGCTCATCAAGAGAATTTGACGAGTATAACTTCAAAATCTATTATATTAGTTTTAAACGGCAAATTCAAATAGTTGAAACCGAACTACTTTATTAGTGATACATGTTAATAAAAAAATTTGGAACTTCTAAATATATTTAGTATAAAATCAAGCAGTAAAAAAAATATTTCATAAGTTATTTTAATATATTTATTTTTCGTTATTTTTTTATCACTTGATTATGTACTAAATATATTTTTTTTAAAAAGGCTATTGCCCATATCATATTACTGAAATAGTTAATTACATCACCATCCAAAACCTCATCAGACACTACCAGTGCAGTAGTATCATGAGGCAATCAAAACAAAGCATAGAACATAACAGATCCATAAACCAGTAACATCTAAAGACCAAAAGTAATCAAGAGTTGCTAATACTAAGCTACTTAACAAATGGCTGAGGCTAGTTATCGCTAAGGGAAAAAAATGATACTGAGACTGCTTCTTCATATGAACTATGGTATCTCAGAAGGTGGGCCCCTAGGCTCTCCTGGTGTCCCATACATGATGGGTGAAATTGTGATCAGACTAATAAAATTTATAATCCGGTTTGCTATCGAGACATATTACAAGCGCATAATCTCATCGAGTGTTATAAACGAGTGTCGATCCACATAGAATAAAATTTAAGGTCTTGAGCGATTAAATCACAATCTTTCGAAAGACTAGACAAAATCTGAAATCAAAGAGTTGTTGTTTTTTACAATGTATTTGGCGAAAATTAAAAGAAAGTAAAATAAAGATAGAAATGTGAATTTCTAGAGTCTTGGCGCACCGTTGTTACTTCAATCTGCTTTGATTCTTACCTTATTTGATGTTGGTTTTCAGTTGTTGTATGAGGGTTTCTAATCCAATTTAATGATTACCGCTTTCTCCTAGCAACCACCCTACCAATCAAGAGATCCCGTTAAGTCTTGTCTTGATTGGTGCAAGGAGATCTGTGACTAGCCCAAAAGAATTCAGACTTCACTTATTGGGTACGTCGCCATACTATCTTGGTTATATTGGGTGAGTTGGCAAAATGTTTTATTTTCATTGGTTATCGTTGCGACAGTCTTCTAAACTATTATCGTATCTTCTCTCTTTCACGAAAATGAAAATTTCTTCCGTGAATCTCTCTGAGCTCAGACTCCTCTCGTCGCAACAAAGGCGGCGCCGTTGCACCCTCATCTCTACCGCCTCAGCCGCACTTACCTCCCCCTCTCCCTCCCCTTCCCACCAGTTCGCCTATCGCAACCCCTGCCGACCCCGCCCTAGGTGTTTCAACCTGAGAAAGGAAGAGAGGTTAGCCTGTTGGTGGAGAGCCCTTCACCTGCCATGGAAGGGAAGCTTGGATCGAGGCATAGCTTGTTAATTGGAGAGTTTTCTTCTGTGGCTACGTTCAAGCACTTCCAAGGCACGACATTGGCGGTAATTTTGGTCCTTTTCTATTAAATTAAGTTGCAATTTATTTTTTGACATGGATTTTCATGTGATGAAGATTGGATTGCTAACTAGAACTGATTTGAAATTTTCTTTCATAAATCATTTTGTTGCAAGTTATATAAAAGCATCTAGTATTTGATAGATTCAGCATTAGTTCACAACTTAGGATAGACTTAATAGGAGAGTCTATACCTAATTGATACTGAAATTTCTAAGCCCGAATTTGGGTATGGTTTTCTTTTGAATTAACTACTAAACAATTCCGATACATTAAAAGATACTAATATATGAATTTAATATTCATGCTACCTATATATTCGATAAAAGCTCTTATCTGCATATATATATATATAGAGTCCGGTTAATATGATTTCGGTAACATTTCAACTGAATTGCTGCCACCTTTTCGACCGTCCGATCTGCTTTGTGATGTGAAATTAATTAACGGAGCGCTCTGTTTAATTATCTCTGTTTGCTAGGTTTATGAAATTAACGTTGAAGAACTCATCTCTCTCTTTCTCTCTCGTACGATTGTGCCTCATCTCCTCATCCCCGATAAACCGACCCCTCTCGTGCCACTCTCTCGATCTGACCTTCCTCTAGCGACTCAGATGCGCTGCGTCGATTGTTCGCTACCTCTCCGCACATCACTCTTTCGAAGCAACTCCCAGCTGGTTGTGCCTCTCCTAAATCGACTCTCCTTTCCCTCTTCTCAGTCTGATTAGGCTCATCATAATTCCTCTAAGTGCACACGAGGGGGAAATAATGAAGATGAGGGATGAAGACTAGATCAACACCGATCAGAGGGAAGAAAAATAAAATGGAGAGAAAATGAAGAGAAATGAAAAGAAAATGAAGAGACAAATTAAGGGAGGGGGCTTGACTTAAATGTAGCAAGTGTGTGTGAAGAGGCGGTTGAGGGGTGATCTCCACATAAGAAATAAATACTAACAGGGGTTATGGTTGAGAGACGCGAATGAATCGTACACGGCTTGAACTAAAAAATAGTGTTTGGAAAATGAACAAAATAATAGACGGGTTTTTTAATAAATGACTGTGTATGAAGTGGCACAACTGTACATGGTTCATTATTAACGAACCATGTACAAATAAATGTGACTTACGGATACGGTTCGGAACTTTTAGACCGTGTGTGTATGTGAGAGATTTTGTTCGCACGAGCACCTCCTCCCATTACACACTGTTAATCCGGATTTTTTTTACATCCGTGTATGGTTGCGTTTTTTGTACTAGTAACATATATATTCTAATCTAATTGATAGAAATATCATTCTCCACATAATTGAGATCAAATAATTTTCTCAATTTCAATTCTATATTTATTCCGAAAGATGGAAGCTAGCGCACTTAAGAAATTTTGAGCTTACTCCAACTCTTCTCATTTATAACTCGAGTTACACAGCATTGGTCACAATAAATCTCAGAAATTGTTTTTGTTAAGCTGATGTATGAAAAATTGTTGGTGCTTATGTACTAAGTTGATGTATGAAAAATTGTTGGTGCTTATGTATTATTGTTGTATGAAATATTGCTAGATACTGATAAATTCTTTTACTAGTAGTATATAATTAACTGGTTAAACGAGTTGTGAGCCAACTTGAGTTGATAACGAGCTGAGTTCGAGTTGGCTCTACAACTTGTTATTACCATTCCAACTCGAGTTGACTCACTCATTTATTTAATGAGTTGAGTTCGAGTTGGAGGTAACTCGCTCAAACTCGACTCATTTACAGTCCTAATGTGCATATATATAGGATCTCTTGAATATTTTTACCATTTGATATAAATATCGTGTTTTTCTTATTTTGTAATCTGCTTCGCATGTATTAATTATTATATTTTTGTATTCTTCTCAATATATAATATCTATTTACATATTAGACTGATATGCTTCCCTTTTTCGACTGGCTTACAATTCCACTGTTGAATAACAACGAATCCAGATTTATGGTATATAATATATCGTGATATTTGAAAAGATTTTTTAAATCTTATGATTATCATAATATATATTCTAACAAAGGCTTGGAATTTTCGAAAGATTTAGTTGAATCCTTTGATTATCACATTCTTATATTGCAAATATATATACTGTAATTTACCCTTGATCACTCTATTTAAACACCTATATATATATATATAGAGAGAGAGATTGGCTGATGTGCTAACGTTATAACTTCGGCCGAAGTTATAACGAGTCGTTTTTGCAATTTCAAAATCCAAACAACCGATCCGAACCGTTCAACATGTTCTCTATATTGAAATGTGCTTGGAGACCAAATTTTACATTTTTTGGAATTTTTTTACTATTTATTAAGCCACTTTGAAAATACTGATCCGGTGGTCCAGAAAATTTTGCTGTTTTTTACTATTCACAGCAGATCTGCGATTTTCAAAGTGGCTTAATAAATAGTAAAAAAATTCCAAAAAATGTAAAATTTGGTCTCCAAGCACATTTCAATATTTAGAAAAAGTTGAACGGTTCGGATCGGTTGTTTGAATTTTAAAAACTAATAAACGACTCGTTATAACTCGGCCGAAGTTATAACGTTAGCACATTAGCCAATCTCTATATATATATACTAGTATCGTACCCGTGCGTTGCAACGGAACATATATTATAAGATTTAACATTAAGATTGAATAGAGATGCAAATAACAAAAAAAACAACAACAAATGACTGTTTTAATACAACAACATTCTTTGCATGTCAGTGCATACACAATTTTTGTGTTATAATTCAATTAAATTAAATGTGGAAAGCTGCTAGGGAATAAACAATAATATGCATTTTTTGTTCTCTTCCAAAAATGAATAAGAGGTAGGCAATTCGGAAATGAGACATGCTATCAAAATCGGAAATTAATCTTTGTATGCGCCAATCAAATCTGGAGAGAGTAACAAAAATTTAATGCTAATTCCATTTTCTCAATTCTTGGCATTACTTGTGACAATATGTGTGGCGAGTACATCTCTAACTAATTTGAGACTTTTACACATAAAAAGATGCATTTAATCAAAAGATGACAGATTATGTGATTGGAGGGCTGATATTAAATCCGAAATTTCATCTTTCAATCGTAGCCGTTGGCGGATCAGGACATCAGCGTGCTTAATAATGGAATGGAGATATATATATATATATATATAGTGCTTGGCTACTATGCTTATATAAGCATATGCCCCCATATGCTTAAATGAGCATAGTAGCCAATCCAATGTTCAAATGGTCGATCCGACTGTTCATCTTGTTCTCCATATTAATATGTGCTTGGAGACTAAATTTTACATTTTTCTGAATTTTTTTTACTATTTATTAAGCCACTTTGAAAGTTTCTGATCTGGTGGTCCAGAATTTTGGAAACACTGTTTTTACTGTTCACCCAGATCAGCAATTTTCAAAGTGGCTTAATAAATAGTAAAAAAATTCAGAAAAATGTAAAATTTAGTCTCCAAGCACATATTAATATGGAGAACAAGATGAACGGTCGGATCGACCATTTGAACATTGGAAACGCAAAAATAAGTTATAAGCATATGGGGGCATATGCTTATATAAGCATAGTAGCCAGCCTCTATATATATATATATATATATATATATATATATATATATATATATATATATATAGAGTGAGGCTACGGTGCTATGCATAGCACGGATTGGGTCCGTGCTACGGCTCAAAATTTGACTTTTCAAAATTCTAACGGTCGATCCGAACCGTTCAACATGATTATAAAATGAATATGTACTTGCAAACCAAATTTTACATTTTTTCGAATTTTTTTACTATTTTTTCGAAAATCACTTGATCTGAGCATTCTGGACCATCCAAAAACAGCCTATCTAAAAAAATTGTAAAAAAATTTGAAAAAATGTAAAATTTGGTATTTTGTATCTAATAAAATTTCTATTTCTAACGTTTCAATTTTTTTTACTTGTAAATATTTTACAATTTCAAACAAATAATCATATCTTTATTAATCAAACAAAATTCTAAATGATCGGATTAATAGTAATAAATTTCAATGTAACTTTATTATCTCGCTAATATATAAAAAAAATGCTACTTGTTCTTTGAATGTAACATATTTGACTGAAAAATGTATTCAGACATTTCATATTTTATTAAAAGACAATTCAAATGTTTCGTACCTTACTTTCACTTATTAATTTTATATACACATTTTGCATAATGTTACATCTATTTAATTAAAATAGAAAAATCAGATAGATTTCTTCGGCTCCGTCAAATGATGTCAAATCCAATAAAAAACTAGAACTACCAGGATTCCCGACGGTTCCTTTTCTTTCACAACCGCCAGAAATTCTGACAGTCCTGAACGAAAAGGATCGAGAATCTCGACAGTTTGGACATTTCTAAAATTTCTCAAAAACCGTGAACAGTTTTGTAATTTTTTATTTAATGTTTGATTTTAATAAAAAAATTGGCCCGACTTCTCCAAATTGTGTTTTATACTGTTCCTCCCTTTTTTTTAAATAATTTGCGTAGATTTTAATTTGAAGTGAAATTGGATGTATAGATATATTTTTTTTATATTAACGGATGCAGGTATACCTTAACATTTTTTGAATGATATTTTTGAAAAGTTAAATATGTGACCTTTCCGTAAGACAAAATTCTGCATTAAGTCAGCGAATTTTGAATGTATATTTATTAAATTTATATTATTTAAATATTAGAGTTTCAATATCTATTGATCCAATTATAATTTTAATTATTACAGAATATTTAGATCTAGTGACATTGATATTATACTCACTCTTTTAGCCGACATTTTTATTAGTATCCAAAGTTAATTACAAAATAATAAATATACCCACGTTAGCTGGGTATTTTTAAAAATGTCCAAACTGGCTATTTAATAGCCGGTCCACTTTTTTTCTCAACCGGCCATTGATATGGCCGGTTCTCAAATTCTGCTGTTTAAATGGTCATTAAATGGTCTTTATTAGCGTACAATTAAATAATTGGTGAGTTTTATACGAATACAGTGGTATTTAATATCATTGGATGCTGTGACAACCAATAAAAAACTCATTTCTACACATAATATGTGAATGCACAAATAGTTTTTTTTTTTTTTAATACGAGTCAATACTCAATAGATGGTTGGTGAGTTTTATTTAAAATTTTATTGAATCAAATTTTAAATAACAAATTTATATAATTGAAATCAATTTACTTGATGGTTGATTAATAATATGTTTTTATGCAAATTTATTAATTTTAATTTTATTTAGAGTAAAATAAAACGGTCAAATATGATAAAAAATGGATGTATTGAAAATAACTTATAAACCTTTATTTTTTTTTTTACCGTTTGACTTATAAAGTAGATCAGTTTCAACAATTTAAATACATTATTTTAATTCGATTAATATATTTAGAGTTAAGGTTGAGTACATATTAGCATCGCTCATCAATTAATAGTCTTAGAAATGATGATGGCGTGCCTTTTCGATGTGGTTCGTTCAATTAAACGAATCGGAGCACACTATTATGATTAATAGGAGGCTTTTTTCTTTCAGTTTCAGTGTTAATTTGGTTCATCCATTTCAAATCTCATTCTAAAATTTTTTTTTTTTTTTTTTGAGTAAAAAGGCACAAGACCCGGTTTCATATAAAGATGAAACAAATATTTTTTTATATATAAAGGTGAAGATTATGGTATTTTGCATAACACTGTTCAAATAAAGCATTTTTATATAAAGGTGAAGATTAAGGTACAACATCTTTAATTTGATTTAATGATCATTTAATTGTACGCTAATAAAGACTATTTAATGACCATTTAAATAGGAAAAAAATTGAGAACCGGTCATTTAATGGCCGGTTGAGAAAAAAAATGGACCGACCGTTAAATGACCGGTTTGAACATTTTTAAAAATACCAAGCTAACGTGCGTATATTTATTAATTTGTAATTAACTTTGGATATCATAAAAATGTCGGCTCTTTTAGTATCAAAATTGATATTAAAAATTTCACAATTTCAAATAGATAATGAAGAAATTATTCTTTCCAATAACACGTGGAAGTCAATTTGTACTAAAACTTCCCTTGAGAAGCCCAACAGGCGGAGCTCAGAGTAGCCATGTCGTTCGTCCCAAATCCTCTCTCGTTAACAGTCCCCGACCCGGCGTTCGAGTCATGGCTGCGCGACTCCGGCCATCTCTACACCCTCGACACTCTCCCTTCCTCCTCCTCATCCGCTCCCTCCGCCTCCGCCTCCGCTTCTGTCTCCTCTTCTTCTAGTAAACCCACCTCCGCCTCCCCTTCCCGTCTCTCCTCCTTCCTCTCCTCCCTCCGTACCCTCGCGACTCTTATCTCCATCAACCCACTCGCCAAACTCGAAGCCTCTGACCTCTCGGGCCCCACCCCCTCTTGGACCCGGGACTTCATCGGAGGTCCAGGTTAAAATTTCGTTTACCGTCTTATCTTGTTTCATGTATAATTAATAATTATTAAATTCTAACTACAAAACAGTCAAGCAGCTGTAATTGATCCTACTTTTGAATTACTTCGTCTGACCTTTCTCTTCCTGCAATTATAATGTGCATTTTTTTTTTTTGAGAATTAGTTACAGCCACTTAGCTACTAATTAATAGTTGTCCGTGTTATTATTCCTTTTTAAATAGGTGATTACTCGTGGCCTGCGGAGGCCTCTCAAGCTCGAATGCGAGTGCAAGAGAATGTGCGCCACTATGCAAGGAATTATATGTTTCTCTCGCTTCTCTTCTTCACCTGTTGCTTGTTAGTGCCCTCTTGATATAACTACCTAGAATTTCTTTTTCTTTTTTGAGATTCTCACACGTGAAATTTATTTCAAATTTTGGAAGTAGAAGACCTATAATTGCGATTCACAAACTTTGACCTTTCAGTTTATTTATTTTATGTAATTGTATTTGGACCACTGACAGGTATCAAATGCCAATATCTCTTTTGGGATTGCTTGCATGTTTGGGCATTTGGGAAGGTGTAAGGTTATCCATCAAAAGTTGGGAAATGGAGAAGTATCCAGTTTTGCAGCAAGTCATGGTGCAGTTTTCACTGATCAGTAAGTGAATTTATGAAGTGTACATTGTTTTTTTGTGGGATCAGCATGGTGCATGTATGCCTTACCAGAACAGCTCTCCTTTTCTCTTTTGTCTTGGCCTGTCTTGCTTTTAAATTGCTGATGATATCGATTAAATCTGGGAAAATCTGAAATTAATTGGTTAGAGGTTATCTAGAACTGACTGCACTTAAACGAGCTGACTTGGTTTAAGTTGGCACTTCAAAGTTACGGGAAGATGAGTACAGTAATGGTGCTATACCTTACTCTGTCTTTATTAGCCATAATAGTTTGCCAGTTGAAGCGAAATCATGCATTATTTGTATTGCATTTTCCTATAGTATGATGTATGAGGTGAAAATTTTGTACCGGCTGCACAAGCTTTATTTCTCAGTTGTAAAATCTGCCTTTGATTATAGCTCCAACTAACAAGTACTTCCTTTACCTACCTTCAATTGTATAGTTACAGCAGTGGTGCTTTACCTATGCAATCTCCAATTTGCACTTGTCTATGCCATCGGCCTTAGTTATGCAGGTTTGATGAAATCTGATTTCAACATCTTATTTTTCTTAAAAAGAAAAGTCTCCTGCTTGGTTCCTGAATTTATATTTAGTTCAACTATCCTTTTGAATTATTGCACTTGGTCCAATACAGTCCTTCCTCCAGTTGGCACTTAACTTCGCTAATGTGGTGCTGGCATGATTACATTGTGAACTGGGCACAGTGTTGGGACATGTTGCGGATGTGGCACATCATCGTATTGTTAGATTGAAACATGTAAATAGTTCATAGACCTGATTTACAGGCTAAGGGGCTTACCTATGCAGTACTTCAGGGCTGAAAGAAAAAGAAAACTTTCTCTAGTTCTTAATCTTGTTTGAACTCTTGTCATGCTTTAGTCCCAGATAAATGTAAAGCTCATTGATTGCGGTATCTGTTGGGTCTTTTTTGTTCTGTTAAATTAGTTTCTGTTTGGTTTAACTTGGGTTTGTATTCACTTCCATATTTTCTCATCACCTCACCAATTTCTCAAGGATGGTCACCCCTTGCTCTAGTAAACTGAATTTCACAATTTTCTGAAATCAGATGATAATATGTTTCCTTTTGTATAATTTTCTTTTCCTGCCAGCAATGCTTATCCATGCTTCTCTTCGCAAGTTGACTCCCTTAAATAAGTCAAATGGAACATGCCAGCCAAAGAAAGTTCAGAAAAAGAGTGTCCAGCTTTCTCTAAAATGATGCTACGTGTGATGTGGAACAAATGGGTCAACATACATATATATAGTCTTTTTCTTTTTTTTGTGCTTTTTGGTTCTTGTTGTACCTCGAACAAATCCATTTAATGCATGCTTATGAAATATTCAATAAACTTTTCGTAGCTTTTACCTAAGTTTTGCTTGGTGAGAAGTTTTGATAACTGTTCTTCACAATAGCAGGTCGGAGCAGCTAGTAGTCTTGTCCTTAATGTTACAATTACAAAATTGCTCCTGAAGGCTAATAGAAATTATTATACAATTCTGGCCTTATGTTTTATCCAAAACACCTGGGTTATATTGAATATCAACTTTCACATCATTATGAAATTGAAATGGTTGTAATTCAAACAAGAGCAGGAGATGTTGGAACTATCAAACTTCGCAATGTTAAATTCACCTGGATCACATAATTTGTAGGATTTTGAATTATCTCAGTGGCTTTTTCTGTTTGCTTGGGCTAATGTTAAATTCACCTGGATCTTTTCAAATATTTCTCTTTTTTCTGTTATTTTCCTTCTGTCCTGTCCTGTTCTGTTTTCATTTATGTGGTTTTAATGTGTTTGGTCTATATAGTGGTGTTAAATGAATGCTTGGGCATTTTCATTTTCTTAACTAACAACATTTAGTCTCCCTGGTAGGATTGATGCTTGCTGTTCTTCTTGCAAATTGTTTTCTTTTTTTCTTTTTTGTAACCTATTTTATGGAACTCAATGGGATGGTTGTTTTGATGCTTCTTATAGAGAGAGGTGATGTGTCATTTGTTCAGCTTTAAATGAAGGTATTAATTTTGCACGTACAAAATTAATTTTATTATGAGATGGATCCATTTCAGCTTATTCCTATAATCACACCTGCAAGAAACTTAATTTAGAAGAATTTTTATAAAGTTTCCTATCTTTGAATTTCTTTTTTTTTCGACTTAGTAGCTTTTACGAAGATTTTTGTTTTTGTTTTTTCAAATAATATACCCTTTTTTAATTATTAACAAAATATTTTGTGGGGCTTCGTTTCCCTCTCCCTCCTATAACTCATGTTTACTCTCATAATTTAAATTTTGACTGAAGTTATTTTTGTTTTCATGCGATCTTTTTCTGAAAATTTTAGATGAATCGCAGTAATGAATTATGGCAAACTTCGCATGTCATACTTCAGTGATACTGGTATCAACGAGAGTATACTAATTTTTCAAAAGCCTTTTTTTTAGGGGTGCAAACGGGTTGGATATTATCCGACCGTATTCGGGTCTGTATCTGAAAATTAAATATGGATATCCGATATCCGATATCCGAATATCCGTGCGGATTCGGATACGGATATGGTTTTGAATTTAATTATCCGTATCCGAATAGTAGATATATATTATATAGTTTAATATATATTATGAAAATATTTAAGTATATATCTACGGATATTCGATATCCGATCCTATCCGTACGAAAAATAAAAACGGATACGGATATGGTTTTACCACTATCTGATCCGTATCTGATCCGTTTGCACCCCTATTTTTTTTTATACTTCTGTTTTCATTTTTTGAGCCAAATATCTTTCAATGAGTTTACTGCCTTACATAGTATGGATTCCATGAGTCGACTTCGTAGCTTATGCAAAGATTTTTATAAAAATAATTTTTTTTTGTTTTCTCAAATAATATACTCTTTTTTTAATTATTAGCAAAATATTTTTGTGGGGCTTCGTTTCCCTCTCCCTCCTCATAACTCATGTTTACTCTTATAATTTAATTTTTGACTGAAGTTATTTTTGTTTTCATGCGATCTTTTTCTGAAATTTTTTAGATGAATCGAAGTAATGAATTATGGCAAACTTCGCATGTCATACTTCAGTGATACTGGTATAACGAGAGTATACTAATTTTTCAAAAGCCTTTTTTTTTAGGGGTGCAAACGGGTTGGATAATATCCAACCGTATCCGGATCTGTATTCGAAAATTAAATATGGATATCTGATATCCGAATATTCGTGTGGATACGGATACGGATATGATTTTGAATTTAATTATCCGTATCCGAATAGTAGATATATATCATATAGTTTAATATATTATGAAAATATTTAAGTATATATCTACGGATATCTGATATCCGATCCGTATCTGTCTAATATCCGATCCGTATCCGAAAAACAAAAACGGATACGGATATGGTTTTACCACTATCCGATCCGTATCTGATTTGTTTGCACCCCTACTTTTTTTTATACTTCTGTTTTCATTTTCTGAGCCAAATATATTTCAATGAGTTTACTGCCTTACATAGTATGGATTCTATGAGTCGACGTCGTAGCTTTTGCAAATATTTTAAAAAAAGAATTTTTTTTTTCCAAATAATATATATATTTTTTTAATTATTAGCAAAATATTTTTGTGGGGGCTTCGTTTCCCTCTCCCTCCTCATAACTCATGTGATGTTGGATGCGACACAGGCAGTGTTATACGCATTGTCTATATTGGATCACGATAGTGTCTGGTTACATATCGTATGTATCAATTGAGTAGTCATGACGTATTGTTAGATGCCAATCTTGACTTATGGGAAAATTTTCCATTGCCAACATGATACGGATCCAAGCAGGTCACACCTACAAAGGCCCTAGTCGTTTCATCATACAAGTATATATGCCGCTAGTGTACTATAAGATAGTACACGCCGAATCCTAAAAGTATTCACTCAACGTACAAGAAGTATAAAGAGGATTGATAAAATTTATTTAGTACACTGTACATAAGAAGATTTAATCATATGATGATTGGTCGAATCAATTTAGTACACAAGTATGTACAAAAGATGATTCGATTAAATGAGAAAATATATTTGATTAGATTAAACATATTATGGAGTTCATCAATCCTGTTATTTTGTGCAATTAGATTGCAACATGTAATAAAGGATTGAGAGACGAGCGCGTGAATATGTGGTATGCGCAATTTGAACTAACAGTTCAAAAGATATGGCCAAGATAGTGAAGTTTGACCATGGTCAACCATGGTCAAACATGATCAATTGTGTTTGACCAAATGGAGTGGAGTAGATGTTGACCTGGTCAACTAAATGAGAGGGATGAGGTTGCTTAGAAGTTAAGCGATCAATATGATTGATTGTTGGATTGACATAATATAATGTCTATTTATATGTGGGATCCCTCCATCTTTCTTCTAAAGCCTAGTCATTTTCATTTTTGGATCTATATTAGATCTAGATCAAAAGAGCTTTCTCTTTCTGTCTCTTCTCTCACTCCACCTCACTCTCTCTCTCTCTTCTCCTTAGCCGAGCTGCACTCCTACCCGCTTGCTCGTCGTCGCTGGTCCGCTCGGTCCGCCACCTCCTCCCTTGCACCACTGCCTCGGGTTGCTCAACCTAGTGCGGGCCCGAGGCGCCGCCTCTCCTCCTTGTGCCGCCACTTGTCTAGGCCGCCCATCCTCTTCTCACCTCCTATTGGATCTAGATCCGATCTGCTTGATCTCTTGAGTCGCGTGATCTAGTGAGGTTTGATTACTTCTTCTTTGATTTAGATTTTTGTGATCTCTCTCTTTTTTTGCTCCATCTCTCTTGTGTGATTGATTGTGAAGTAGATCAGTTGTTTGATCTACATTGAAATTGAGGATTAGTTGTTTGATCTACATTGAAATTGAGGATTGAATCCGTAAGGGTGTGTTAATTGGGAATCAAATTGATCAATCTAAAAGAGATTTTGGAGTTGATAATGCGTTGTGATTCGATTGGAGTAGGCAAGTGGATCTAGCAGTCACACGAGCCAGCTATTCGATTACCCCTTGGTGTACACCTCTTAGCTTTCCTGTTTTGGAAAGATGAGAAAAAGTGAACGCATTGCGAAGCGACAGCTTGAAGCACCTAAGCCCGTCACCTCACAAGAGGACAAGGTATGAACTATGAACACTTGCTTGATCGTGCGTGTGGCACGATTCATAAACTACGTAAGATTGATTGCTTGTTTTACAGTAAGATCGCGTGTTGTATACTAGTAAAATTTTAAAATGTACCTTCTAATGTTCACCGCAATCCAACAATATATATTATATAATTTAATATGAAAAAAATATGTTATTCACTATTATAATTAGATCAATATTATGAACAAAAATAATATTAAAAAATTAGATATTTGAGATATATCCGTTTAATATCATATCAGTATTCTATCTAAAAAATAAAAACAGATACACAGATATAAGCAGATACATATATGATTTTATCATGAGTGAGTCTATGTACTATGCATATCACGGGTTGGTCTGTAATATGGATCAATATTTTTGTTTTCAAAATCCAACGGTCGATCCGAACCGTTCAACATAATCATCATATGAATATGTACTTGCATACCGAATTTTATATTTTTTAGAATTATTTTTCTATTTTCTAAGATAGGTAGAAAATTACTTGATCTGAAAATTCTGGACCATTAAAAAACAATGATTTTTTATCTATCTTAAAAAATAGAAAAAGATTCTAAAAAATATAAAATTCGGTTTACAAATACATATTCATATGAAAATCTTGTTGAACGGTTCTGCTTGATCTATTTTGAAAACGAAAATATTAATCTTTGATATATACAGTACCATAGACTCACTCTTTTATCACTATTCGACCTGTTTGCACTCCCAGTTTACAAAGTTACTCTGTTAATAATTTTAAAAGGTAGGAAATTTTATAAAACTTTCTCCAATTTAGTGGTGCGGATGCCGGCACGGTACATTGTAACTTGTAAGGCGAGTTAATGAGAGAGAATTAGGTAGTCGCTATACGAAATGAGAGAGTATCGGACATAGAATTAGCACAGCAACGAAACGGAGGATTAGTAATTGAACCCCAACAAAACCCTTCTCGCAGTCTTACTGCCCCCCGCCCCTCTCTAATGGCAGCCAGAGCCTTCCCCCGATCCCTCTCCGCTTGGAGCCGTCTTATCTCTCTCCGTTCTCCTCCCCTCCTCTCCCCTCGCTTCCCTCTCTTTCCTATCCACCTAAATCCACTTTCTTCCCTACCCCGCCTCAATCATCGCCATTTCTCCGCCGATGCTTCGGCACGCCAGCCGGATGCTTCGACACGCCAGCCGGATGATTCGAAACTCCCGCCGGAGGTGTTTCGCGTGGCACGAGCGCTCTGCGCCGAGATTAGGAGAGAGGAGCGCCGTGAAGCTATTGCTGCCGGGATTGAGGTAGAAGAGGAGGAAGAAGAGGAGGAAGAAGATGAGGATATGGAAAATGGGTTGGAAGGAAATGAGGAGGGGGAGGATTACAGCGGGGTGCAACCATCGATTGATCTGGAGTCGGAGGTGGATGACGACGACTACGATGGTCGGCAAGAGTCGCCAGAGTTTTGGGAGCAGACAGATTCTGAGAGTGATGAGGATGATGAGAGGTACTGTATCGTACCAGGCTCTACCTGTACGGTGGTCGTTGTCTGTTCTTATTTGCATTGTTTTCATTTTTGGAACATTCAGTAGAATTTATGGTTAACGTTAGTTTTGATTGGACAGTTAGCAGCATGTACCTACTGGTTTGTTGTGACACGAGACGGTACCAGCAAGTCACGAACTTTTTTTATCCTTTTTTTTTGTTTGTGCTTATTTAATGCTTGTAACTAAGTTACACGGGCATTGTTGTTTTATATCAGTCAGTACCTATACATATCACTGGACTGAAATGGGAGCAATATAGGTTCTCAGAAGAGGAGCTCCAGAGGCAAGCGGATGAATTTGAAAGGAAGAGCAAGCGCCATGAAGGGTTGCTCAAAAGCTTTGCGGATGCTGGTATATGCATTATTATTTTTTTAATAAAAAGAAGATACAAATGATACAAAATTGGGAACTTTACGAGCTAGGTTTCCTGGCATGTGGTGTGGAGTAAAATGGAGTCCAGCTAGTGTTATGTTGTTTGCTAAATGCCAATTTGACCACTTATTTGACCCTTTATTTTTGGCTGCTCTGGTTCAAAATTGAAGGGATTAGTAGAAGTAAAATTGTGTTAGATTGACACAAAACTTGGTCAAGTTAGGCTTAGTTTAAGCACAACAAGGTTCAAGTTGAAAATTACAGGTCAAGTTAGCCTAGTCACTGGAATTAGTGTTATGCTGATCTGGCATCATACCGGTCAGGTCTGTTACCGGTACAATGCATCCATATGAGTTTGGTTCTTGCATAATCTTCGTTAGTAGGTCACTTCTGAAAGGATGGTGCATCAACATAGGAATGACCTATAGGTTAACACTATGTCAAATTTTCTGATTTTTGTGTAGAGACCCTAGATGAAGCCCACAATTTGATGATGAAGATTGAGAAATTTGAGGAGAAGCATTTTAAGCTTCCTCTGGAGTACAGAGTCATTGGTGATTTGATGAACCGGCTCAAGGAATCTACTGGAAAAGACCGTTTTGTCCTTCTCCAAAAATTAAATCGAGCATTGAGGATGATGGAAGTCAAGGAGGCTTACGACCCAAACGACCCAGCCAATTTTGGAATTATCCAACACCAGCTGGTTTAATCTTCTTTCTCTCTTTTTCTGCCTCTTTTTTTGTATATAAGGCAACAACTACTATACCTGCCAATTTGTCATTGCTGAGTGGTACATACTGGGGTCGAGCTTGAGTGTATTATTATGGCTCTAGTTTGGTAAGGGCTACTTTGACTAATTTTTTCCGTGCTGCTGCTGGTGCCAGTCAGTCTGGAAACACATGCAATGAAAATGTTGAACTATTGTTCTGTTGATTCATTTAGGCATGCATTAGTGTGCATCATTATTTATTAGCTAGTTTGAATCCTGTGCAGCACGCCCATCTCTCCCATCCCCTCTCTTTTTTTGGGCATTTTTGGTACTCAATTGCACAATTTGAGGGTAAACTGTCTTATGCTGGCTTAACTTTGAGGCATATAAATTCAGAAATACAAATTTAATTCAGCGGAAAAAATTGATACATTAGTCAAACACCCAAACAATTGATGATAACTTATCAAACCTGTACCAAGCCTCAAATTAAACTTAGATTGATGGGCTAATAGGAATAACCACATAATTGAAGGTTTTTATTAGAGCTTTGTTGTGAAATCAAAGTATTTGAGATTAGTTGAGGCCTTTGAGGGTTGATTGGCTAATACCAACCCAATGGTGAGTCAGCAAACATATGGGATATGGATATTTACTTGGCTTAATTGTGCTAATTGTGCTTAATTATACAATTAAGAGTAAATTAACACTAATCTGGTTTATATGAAGCTTAATCTCACAGGCTCGAGTTAATTTAGGCTTAACACAGGTGAGAGTAAAATGGACACTAATTTGCATAGGCATAGTAAACAATGTGATATTTCACATAATTGCGCTAATTGTGCTTAATTATACAACTAGGATAAATGAACACTAATTTGGATTAAATGAAGCTTAACCTCACAGGTGAGGGTTTATTTAGGCTTAATTGGACAACTGATAGCTCAGCCTCACCCTGACAGGTGGAGTCACCAGAGGATTTAGTCAATGCTGACTTTGAGAAGCAGAAGCAAATGCTCCGAGGGAAAGGAGAAGGAGAAGGAAAAGTAAAAGGCAAAGGAGAAGGAGAAGGAAAAGTAAAAGGCAAAGGAGAGGATGATGAATTCGATGAGACCAAGGAGGAGGATGATGAACTAAAGGAGAAATTAAGTGCCATTGAGAAGAAAATTGAGGAAAAATTAACTCAGCTTGATCACACCTTCGGTAATGTTCATCAAGAAATTGATGGTGTCCTCTTTGGAAATTGTTATTTTTTAGATGGAAGCTATATGTGTTGGAACTAGTCTGTCAAAACATGAAGATATAGTTCAAAAAAGAAAATTAAAGATGACATAACCAAGCTTGATAACACTTTGGTAGTGTTGATTAATAAATTTGTTTTCTTTGTTTTTTTTTCTCTTTTGCCCTTCAAACTATGCTCCTGGTCTAAGAAATAAGAGAATTAGAAATAAATAGAAAAGATACTCAATTTAGGTGAAGAAATGGACCAGGTTTGACCATATCTTTGGCAATGTAAATGAGGATATTGTTTGTCCTTTTTGTAATTTTCATTTTTGGCATGGAACTCAAGTGCTCGAGGGGTAAATGCCTTCTTCCCAGATAAGGTATCCCCTCCACCCAGATAGCGGTGCCCCGCACCACGTTAGTACACACAGGCAATCCTACCCCAATATACCAATTTTAAAAAAATTGTAGCACTAAAAAAAGTTTAATGCAATGAAAGGAAGTTTTGTAAGTTGACCAAGTTCAACAACAATTTCATAATGTTTATTGAGATTTTTTTATCTACAGCAAAAGAAAGAAAGACAAAGGAGGTAATGTTTAATGTTTATTGCTCTATAACAGGTAAGAAGGGGAGGGTTTTAGAAGCGGAGATAAAGGAGTTAGTGGAGGAAAGGAACTTACTGGCTGAGAGGAAGAAGAGACCACTCTACCGTAAAGTGAGTCCTATTTTGTTATATAAATTGCACTTTTGTCATTTCAGACCTTAATTTTTTTTTTCTTTTTTTCTTCCTCTGAGATATTTGTCTGGAACAGGAATTGATGGGGCTTTAAAAATCTAGTTCTCACTATATTAAAAGCTCAAAAGTCCAACAAGATCTAGTTTATTTTCTTTGGTTCCTATATTCTGCAAAGCTAGTTGGTTCCGTTATGCATGCAATTGTTCATTGCTTTTTTCTTTTTTTTCTTCTTCTTCTCTTGTCTAGGGCTTTGATGTGAAGGTCATAGATGTCAACCGAACATGCAAAGTTACTAAGGTGATAATTTCATTCATATAAGCTTCTGATTTATGCTGTGCTTTTCTAGTCTATCTAGTTAATTTGGAAAGACCGGCTATTAAAATTCCAAGTTTTTTTAAGGGAAAAATTCAGGTTTTGGTGCTTGAACTTCCCAATGTAATGATTTTAGTTCTTGTATTTTCATTTGCACGAAATTGATCCTTGAATTTTAGTTTTTGAACTTTGGAAAAGGACAAACTTGGTCCCTGAACAGCTGAACTTTTATTTGCACCAAATTGCTATTGAACTTTCGAAGAAGAACTTAGTACGGAAATTTCTCTCAGCATAACCAGATTTGTCCTCAAAAGGTTAATATGGGTAACTTGGTTATTTTAAGAGAGTTCATGGACCAACTAGTTTTTCTGGGGAAGTTCAAGGACTGATTAGGCACAAGGCGGAAGTCTAGGACCAATTTGGTGCAAACAAAAATACAGGACCAATTTTTTTTTTTTTTTTGATAAAAGTTCAAGAACCAAACCTGAATCCCCCTTTCTTTTAATTTGCTCAATTGTCTGTGGGGCTGTGAGTGATACAATTGGGATTTATTAGAAAGTAGGGTCTTTTTGCTATATCGCATTTTAGGAACTCTTTTGTATAACTCTCTTTTCTTTTACTTTTCTAAGGGTGGTCAAATAGCAAAATACTCGGCTCTGTTGGCTACTGGAAATTACCATGGTGTAGTGGGATTTGCTAGAGCTAAGGGCCCAACAGCTAAAATTGCAATTCAACGTGTAAGTGCATTTTTATTCTAAAAAATCATTGTTATGAAGGTTCATGTTGACATACTTGTACCCAGATTGCTGTTCAGCTTCTATGAACTGTAGATGTTAGAATTATTCTATTTGTAGAAGTTGAACTCCAACATAATGCAAATTTATCCAGAAAGAAAAAAGAAAAAATGCACGCTTGACATGACACTGCCCAAATGGTAACTTGAATCTAGTGTTGAGAATCATTTGTAAAAGAATGACATGGAAGAAACTATCAGTAAATAGGAAGATCGTAATTTTAAACTAACTTTCACATTTTTCTTTTTATGTCCCTTGTTATGTACGCAGGCTTATGAGAAATGTTTCCAGAACCTTCACTACATGGAGAGATATGAAGAACACACAATTGCACATGCAATCCAGGCTCAATATGAAAAGACTAAGGTATATCTCCCAGTTATTTTATTTATTTGTTTTATTTCTTCTGGCCTTTTCTTTTTGTGTGCAGTGGTATTTAACTGTTTGCTAGAGTTTGAAATCGTTGACCAAATGGAAATCCCAAATGTGCTAACTATGCCCCTCCCCCCCCCCATTAAATTCCTCTATTATTGATGTCAGCCTTATTAACTCTCAAATCCTAGATTTACCTGTGGCCGGGACCATTGAGAAGTGGGATGGCAGCTGGCCGAACAGTTGAGACTGTGCTTTATCTAGCCGGTTTCAGCAATGTCAAGTCAAAGGTATTTTTTTATTTTCTTTCCTCTGTTGTATACTTTTTTGCTTTTACTTTATCCTTAAATTTTACAAAGTGAAAGCAATGTAGATACCAAGGGTTACCATTAACTCTAATTGACCCCTTAAGAGAAGACGTGAATATTTTAGATAAAAGTATATGCTGAATGAAAATCACAAAATGGTATGCAACTGCAATTGAATCAAGTCAGGTCTTAAGCAAATAAAACTATATATTCTATGCTTTTATTACGGTATTACAAAAGCTTTTTTAGTTGGGTTGTGATTTTGAAAATGTGAATTACTATAGCTACCTAAAAAAATGAAAGAAATGTGAATTACTATAGGGGATATATGCAAATGGATTAGTTTATGTCTGTTTATTAATCTACTTGGCTTTTATATTCTTATAGTTTATTATTTGATCTCTGTGCAGATTGTTGGCTCCAGAAATCATCTCAATGTAATCAAAGCTCTCTTCAAGGCCTTAAATGCTGTAAGTTTATTTTAATGATCTGACTTCGGTTATTGATTACCATACCTGCTGGGATGTACGGGTTTGGTCTTGGACCTGTAATGTGGTATCCTGATTCCTTCGGACATTGTTTTCTTTTCTAATAGAAACAGGTAGTTAGCCTTTCGGTTTTACTATTGACAGTATTGCTATTGTTCTTCACTGATGTATACAATATGTTTGTACAGATTGAAACTGCAAAAGACGTGCAAGAGAAATTTGGAAGAACTGTTGTGGAGTCGTATTTGCTGCATTAGTTCTGACCTTATTTGAACTGCATTTTCTTGTTTCCTATTTTTTCTCCTTAATTCTTCTTTTCCTTTTCCTTTTTTTTTTGAGGGGATCTAAAGGACCCTCCTCTCTTCATTTCTAATCTTTCTAGGCTGCGACCTGTGCAAGAGAGATGAAAAGGAGCAAAACTTTCTGTTAGCTTGTATTAATCCTAAGCCGAAATGTGTTACATTCCTTTGGTTTATCATTCTTTTATTTTTATTGTTGTATGCTTTTTTGTTCTTTTTAAAAAAATGTTCTAGGTTGGAACCATAAAATAAAGAAATAATTTTTTTGTTAGATACACTTTATGCTAATGTACTACATGAGTTAAAAAAAAAGGCTTTAGGTAAAGCGTATTGATTGATTATATTTTCTAATTTCCTTGGAAAGAAGTTGAGAAAATTGAGATGAAAGAAATGATTTGCAGAAAAATGGCTATCTTGCAGTACTTGCAGTCTAGAAACGATTTCAATCGACAGGATTTCAGAGAGGTCAAATCACGTGAGAAAATCCTTCCCAAATCGATGAGATTTGGCGAGAATTATACGGAATAAAGTGACAGGACTGAAAATCCCTTGTCCTTCTCTTCTTCTCCACTGGGTTGTTTAGAGTTTTTGGTTTTTGGTAGAGAATAACTAGCACCGACTGAAGTACTTCTAAGATGATCTCTCTTTCCTCTTATGATTTGTTTTTCATTTGTTTTTATTTTCTGTTAATTCTGCTCAATACTATAAACCCTAGTCGATGGCATGGATGATAAATTACAAGAATTAGCTGACCTTTTCTGAGTTTTACCAAACGAATTCTTCTCAGTGATAACATGCCTTCCAATCAGCAATTTTCAATTCTAATTCGTTTCTATTGAAGTCATATCTATTGAATTGAATTGAAATTTTGCACTTCTTGGTTCCGATCAGAGTGTAAATGTCTTGTTTTTTTAGCCAATATTGGTTGAACCAATATGCATTTAATAATAGTTTTTTTTTTCTTTTTTCGAAGGTCTGCTGGCAAGGAAATCATTTTTTTTTGGTAAATTCAAAACAATAATTTTTTGATAAAGGGTACGATTGTAATATTAGGCATTGCAGAATTGCTGCATTTTTTAGTTTTCATTTAGTTTCCCACCTTGCCTATGGAAGATTCGATAACTAAAAAAAATATTATAATATAATATTATGAAACGGGAGGTAGCACAGTGAGCTAAAAAAAAGTTTAAGATTGTCCGTTACCCAAACTCAGAGAGTTCGATTTCCGTTCACGACTTCACAACCTCTGTGAAGGTTTAAATATATATATATATATAGAGCTTGGCTACTATGCTTATATAAGCAAAAGCCCCCATATGCTTATAACTCATTTTTGCATTTCCAATGTTCAAATGGTCGATCCGACCGTTCATCTTGTTCTCCATATTAATATGTGCTTGGAGACTAAATTTTACATTTTTCTGAATTTTTTTACTATTTATTAAGCCACTTTAAAAATTGCTGATCTGGGTGAACAGTAAAAACATTGTTTCCAAAATTCTGGACCACCAGATCAGAAACTTTCAAAATGGCTTAATAAATAGTAAAAAAATTCAGAAAAATGTAAAATTTAGTCTCCAAGCACATATTAATATGGAGAACAAGATGAACGGTCGAATCGACCATTTGAACATTGGAAACACAAAAATGCTCATTTAAGCATATGTGGACTTTTGCTTATATAAGCATAGTAGCCAAGCTCTATATATATATAGAGGAGGGATCCACTTACAACAAATTTGAGTTACAAGTTTACAACAAAGTTACAACATTCATTTTTTTCATTTTCAAAGTCCAAATCGTCGATCCAAACCGTTCAACATGATTATCTAAATAAAATGTACTTGCAGATCAAATTTTATATTTTTTTGAATTTTTTTCCTATTTATTATGATGGGTACAAAATTCAATGGTCTAAGTATGGCTATTTTTTGTAAACTACTTAATAAATAGTAAAAAAATTCAAAAAAATGTAAAATTTGATCTGCAAGCACATTTTATTGTGGAGATCATGTTGAACGGTTTGGATCGACGATTTGGACTTTGAAAATGAAAAAAATAAATGTTGTAACTTTGTTGTAACTCAAATTTGTTGTAAGTGGATCCCTCCTCTATATATATATATATATATATAGAGTAGAACTAGGGTGCTCTCGAGTTCACCAAGCCCTTGGTGAACTCAAGTCCAAAACTCATCGGATCGGCTTCAAATGACGAATCCGACCGTTGAAATCCGTCTACCTTACGAGTGATGCGTCTACATGCAAAAATTTTAAATTTTGAAATTAATTTTGCATAGAGTCAAGTGGTCAAAAAACGTCAAAAAATGAATGCATTAAAATTAATTTATTAACCTTCTAATTTTGACCACTTGACTCTATGCAAAATTAATTTCAAAATTTAAAATTTTTGCATGTAGACGCATCACTCGTAAGGTAGACGGGTTTCAACGGTCGGATTCGTCGTTTGAAGCCGATCTGATGAGTTTTGGACTTGAGTTCACCAAGAGCTTGGTGAACTCAAGAGCACCCTAGTTCTACTCATATATATGTATATATATAGGATTTTGCTAATATGCTACGCGTAGCATAGAGCCTCTCCGTGCTACGGCTCATTTTTTGAGTTTTCAAAATCCTAACGGTCGATCCGAACCGTTCAACATGATCTCCATATTAATATGTACTTGCAAACCAAATTTTACATTTTTTAGAATTTTTTTACTATTTATTAAGCCACTTTGAAAATCGCTGATCCAATGGTCCAGCAGATTTTACTGTTGTGTACAAATTAGTGTTTTTTCAAAGTGGCTTAAAAAATAGTAAAAAAATTCTAAAAAATGTAAAATTTGGTTTGCAAGTACATATTAATATGGAGATCATGTTGAACGGTTCGGATCGACCGTTAGGATTTTGAAAACTCAAAAAGTGAGCCGTAGCACGGAGTGCTCTATGCTACGCGTAGCACGGTAGCACTGTCCTATATATATATATATATATATATAGAGGTTGGCTATTGTGCTTCCATAAGCATATGCCCACATATGCTTATAACTCATTTTTGCGTTTCCAATGTTCAAATGGTCGATCTGAACCGTGGGCATATTCTCCATATTAATATGTGCTTGGAGACCAAATTTTATATTTTTCTGAATTTTTTTACTATTTATTAAGCCACTTTGAAAATTGCTGATCATATGGTCCAGAATTTTGTTGCACTGTTTTTACTGTTCACCCGGATCAGCAATTTTCAAAGTGTCTTAATAAATAGTAAAAAAATTCAGAAAAATATAAAATTTGGTCTCCAAGCACATATTAATATGGAGAATATGCCCACGGTTCGGATCGACCATTTGAACATTGGAAACGCAAAAATGAGTTATAAGCATATGTGGGCATATGCTTATGGAAGCACAATAGCCAACCTCTATATATATATATAGGGTCCGGCTAATTTGCTGCTGGCAGCATTTCGGCCAGGTGCTGCCGGCAGCAAATCTGCCATTCTGGTGTTCAAACAACAATTTTTTTATATAGATGTTCAATTTATATTAAAATCTACTTGGAGACCAAATTTTACATTTTTTGGAATTTGTTTACTATTTATTAAGCCACTTTGAAAATTGCTGATCCGGGTGAACAGTAAAAACAGTGCAACAAAATTCTGGACCATATGATCAGCAATTTTCAAAGTGGCTTAATAAATAGTAAAAAAATTCCAAAAAATGTAAAAATTTGGTCTCCAAGCACATTTCAATATTTAGAACATGTTGAATGGTTCGGATCGGTTGTTTGAACACCAGTATGGCAGATTATATATATTATATATATATATATAGAGGAGGGTTCAAATGCCTCCATTTTTCATGCCTCTACCATGCCTCCATTTTTAAAAACTTTAATAACTCAAAATTTAAAACTTAAAAATCAAAATAAAACCGTTGGATATGATCTAAATCATTTTATCTATGCACGTGTAAAAATTATGTCATTTCAATTTTGTTTTGGTTGTCATCAAGAGCTTGTAAAAAACGCACTAATGTGGATAATTGCTAGACGTTGATTTTTCAACTTATTGATTCACATAAAAACAAAATCAAAATGTGATAATTTTTTATGAGCACATAGATAAAATGATGTAGATCATATCCAACGGTTTTATTTTGACTTTTAAGTTTTAAATTTTGAGTTATTAAAGTTTTAAAAATTGAGGCATGGTGGAGGCATGAAAAATGAAGGCATTGGAACCCTCCTCATATATATATATATAGAGCTGGGCTATGGTGAGTTGTGAAGTAAGAGGTCATTTTTACTTCACGCTCATATTTTCATTTTGAAAATCCAAACAACCGATCCGAACCGCTCAACATGTTTTCTATATTGAAATGTGCTTGGAGACTAAATTTTACATTTTTTGGAATTTTTTTACTATTTATTAAGCCACTTTGAAAATCGCTGATCCGGTGGTCCAGAAAATTTTACTGTTTTTTACTGTTCACAGTGGATCAGCGATTTCAAAGTGGCTTAATAAATAGTAAAAAAATTCCAAAAAATGTAAAATTTAGTCTCCAAGCACATTTCAATATTTAGAAAAAGTTGAACGGTTCGGATCGGTTGTTTGGATTTTCAAAATGAAAATATGGCGTGAAGTAAAACGACGTTTTACTTCACAACTCACCATAGCCTATCTCTCTCTCTCTCTATATATATATAGGGTAGAACTAGGGTGCTCTTGAGTTCACCAAGCCCTTGGTGAACTCAAGTCTAAAATCCATTGGATCGGCTTCAAACGATGAATCCGAACCGTTGAAACCCGTCTACCTTACGAGTGATCTGTCTACATGCAAAAATTTTAAAATTTGAAATTAATTTTGCATAGAGTCAAGTGGTCAAAAAACGTCAAAAAATGAATGCATTAAAATTAATTTATTAACCTTCTCATTTTGACCGCTTGACTTTATTCTAAATTAATTCGAAAGTATAAATTTTTTACATGTATACGCATCACTAATAAGGTAGGCAGGTTTCAATAGTTCGGATTCGTCGTTTGAAGCCGATCCGATGGGTTTTAGACTTGAGTTCACCAAGGAGCTTGGTGAACTTAAGAACACCCTAGTTCTACCCTATATATATATGAGGAGGGATCAAGTTACAACAATTTTGAGTTACAACAACGATTTTCTACATTTTCAAATTCCAAATCGTCGATCCAAACCGTTCAACATAATCTCCACAATAAAATATGCTTCCAGATCAAATTTTATATTTTTTTGAATTTTTTTTACTATTTATTAAGTATTTTACAAAAACTAGTCAAATTCAGACCATTGAATTTTGTACCCATCTTAATAAATAGTAAAAAAATTCAAAAAAATATAAAATTTGATCTGGAAGCACATTTTATTGTGGAGATCATGTTGAACGGTATTTGGAATTTCAAAATATAGAAAATCGTTTGTATTTTTATGTATATATATAGAGAGAGAGAATGGCTAATATACAAACGTTTGTTCCTGGACTCAGGAACAAACGATTCGGTTCTCCAATTTTCAAAGTCCAAACAGTCGATCCAAACCATTAGATATTCAATCTATATTAAAATGTGCTTGGAGACCAAATTTTACATTTTTTGGAATTTTTTTACTATTTATTAAGCTGGTTTGAAAACCGCTGTTTTTATTAAATTTCTGCAGCATTGAAAAACAACGGTTTTCAAACCAGCTTAATAAATAATAAAAAATTCCAAAAAATGTAAAATTTGGTCTCCAAGCACATTTTAATATAGATTGAATATCTAACGGTTTGGATCGATTGTTCGGACTTTGAAAATCGGAGAACCGAATCGTTTATTCCTGAGTCCAGAAACAAACGTTTGTATATTAGCCATTCTATATACATATATATATATATATATATATATATATTATGGTACGGTTTTTTAGGGTCCATTTAACTCTCCCCCGCTCTCTTTCCAAGTTCTCAAATTTTCAGTGTATTAGATGGTGAAAACAGATAGAAATTAAAATAACAAGGATTTCTGAAGGAACCATGATATTGCATTGGAAAAAGAATTCGCAGTCAGTATAAAAAAAATCGCAAGGAAATGGTAGCAATTAATATTATGCTGAGGATCTAAAAAAAACAGAGAAAAGGCACCTTTACATGCAAGCCAGCACCCAGCAAAGGAATTACTCAACTAAAACATGCTGAATTTAATTAATGTTTCGTTATTATGTCTGAAACATCCTTTTAAATCTTCAAAAAAGGAATATATAGCTCGAACTACTCAAATTCTCTTATCTCTAATGTTTGATCATTAATTATAATATATATTTTTTTAAAAAGTGGGTAATTTTCACCAATTTCATTAAACTGAAACCATAACATCCAGGGACTTGGTAATAAACAGCTGGTACCACCCCTATTGTACTGTTCCCATACGGATTGCATCCATTAACATAAAAAAAAACATCATTAATTATAATATTAACAATTGTAACACTTAATGTTTTCTTTTAAGTTCCTCAAAACATAGTTAAAAAAGAAGCAAGTCTTCCACCAAAAAAAAAAAAAAAGAAATTTAGACTACCAATATAGCGCATATCAAAACTGGATTTTGCTTGAGGATCCGAGAATACAAATACCAAGTTGATACTACTATTGCTTCTACTTGACACCGCAATAAAATCTCTGAAAAGCAGGTCAAATTTATTATTAAGAAAATAGATTCAGTTTTTGAAAACATGGTTAGAAAGAGAAGTCCACTTTCCACTTGACAAAAACTTCTAAGACTTAAAGACTTGAGGTGTGCCGAAGTTTTGCCCCCTTGTTTAGCAATAAATCACTGGCTTTTATTTACCTCTTTCTGCATTTTTACTTATCTGATGCTTTCTTGTCCTTCACTTGTGGTTCTGACAAAACAATACAGCGCTGTTAGTTTTACTACATAAAAAGGGAATACCTTCCATCAAAAGGGTTTTGGTATGGTCACTTCACATGGTTTTGCAAGTGATCATTTGAGTTAATTAAAAAAAAAAAAGCCTTAATTGTTTTGAGCTTTCCATTCAATCTTGCTACAAAGCAATGATCAGAAAAATAAAGAACATTGTATGAACAAGGGATTAAAGGTGCAAACGTACTCGAAATAAGGGCTTTTGGCCTGCCCTTGAACAATATTTTGTGTCGAATTACTCCAATAACCTCCAACTCTAGATCATTATTAGAATCAGAGCCCTCTTCTTGGACTGCCTTCTTTTTCTTCAAAACAAGGAGGGGCTTTTTCAGAGATACTTTTGTACCAGAGAGCTCGTGATACCCCACGGTGAATGTATAGTTAACCTAAATGAAGCAAAGCAACAAAGAACATATTGAATATTAGTGAAACTTAGATAGCATCAACAGCAGTATTCTTAACTACAACCCATATAAGTATTGAATATTGTACAGGACCACCCTATCAAAGGACTAAATTTTTATCAGAAACCTAATAGGCTAATACAGTTAAGCTAGACAGAGCATAAACACCCAAATTAATAAAGTGAACTAAAAATTGGAACAATGTTGCTTTTACCAGTAATTTCAAACTTTAAACTAGCATGCAAAAGCCTTAATAGTAGAAGCACCAACTATGCACATTACTCACCCTTCATTTTTGTTACTTTTAATGCCCTTAAATTTTTCTGGTGTTAATTGCACAAGAGAGGGTAAAGTGAGGCTAAATTCGGGAATAATTACATATGATCACTGAGTTTAGTCCTTGTGCATAAATCTACAAGCAGGATACATCATGTAATTCTAATTTTGCAGTGTAAAACTTCAAAATTTCTCCGAAAAGGCATGAAATGTATTTAAATTAAAAACGACAAATTTTATAAATGCCCTACTTTTTATTATAATTATTCATTTCTTAAAAAAAAAATTCAATTTTCATATTCCATAATTTGACTTTTTTTTTTAATTTACTTTTGTGCAAATTAACTTCTAAAGTTAATAAATTATAAAATTAAGAAGTACAAAATGATTTGTTCAAATTATTAAGGCTTTATAATTTTACAATTTGATCTAATTTCATTATTTTACTTTTAACTTATACATATTTACACTTGAAATATTAAAGTAGATATTATTTTTGCATATTTATAACAAAATAAACGTAAGTGTTGGTGGAAAAAAAATAAAAATGTCCATATGAGAAATTTCTAACTTCAAAAGTGATATTAGATTAAAAATGATTCATAAAAATTTGAAATAGAATACTTGCAAATTTAATCATTTCATAAAACATGCTTGATATATGGATTTTTTATTAATTTATAATTCTTTTTTTTTTTTTACAATTTTAGTTGATTAAGATATATGATAAATCTGCAAAATTAATATCAAGTTTAATATTTCAATCAAAAATATGTATAAGATAAAGGTAAAAAAAAATGAAATTAAAAGATCATATTGCAAAATTATACAAACTTATAACTTTCATCATTTTAACATATCATTTTGAACTTCTTAATTTTAAAATTTAGTATCAACTTTAGAAGTTCATTAACTTCATTTGCATAAAAGTAAATAAAAAAACAGATTATGAAGTATGAAAACTAAATAAATAAATAAATAAATAAAAATATTAAAGAAATGAATAACTATAAAGTTGCAAAGTATTATATATAAAACAATAGTCTCATTTCTTGTAATTATGGTGCATATTCAAAAAGGGGAAGGAAAAGAGAGCAAAAAAGAGGATAGATGTGAGTACTGCAAGTCCATTTTGTTAATAAATTTGAAGGAGTGATATTTAATTTGATGTTTTTAAAAAGCAGGATTTTTTATAGAACTCTCCAATTAAAAAATAAATCGATAACAAAATCAATACCAGTGAAGAAGCAGAAGAGGAGCAGCAAAGTCTCCCAATCTCTAAGCCTTGGATCTGATTGGCGATGGACGGCTGCGATTCGACCACGCCCTGGAGCTCAAGAATTGCCCATTCAGGGCATTTCTCCACACCGCAGTTACACTTCACCTTGATCTCCATTGCTACTTCGAAAATAATTTTCGGATCTCTAGTACCTTTCCTTTCCGCACTGAGGGGGACTCAGAGGGAGAGCGGGAGAGAGAAAGAGGCTCCCGCGCTCGCAAGGGTGAGTAGGCGGGAATGAGGACTTCCTTGCTTACTGCCAAGTGCGTATCCTCTGAGATATCTCATATTTTGCGTGACCGACGTGTCCGGTGCCTATTCGGGGATGGCGCAGGGGGCAGCATTATTTGAGCTTTGAGATTCGTGCAGACGTATTTTAACGGTTGAGATTTTCCAAAAAGTCGAGCAATATATGAGATAACTCAGAGGATGCGAATTCGCTTACTGCCTGCCTCCCAAGTGGGATTTTTTTTAAAAACATAATTAAAAAAAATATTTTTACCAAACCAACAATATTACTTTTTTTTTTACAAAAATCATAAGAATCGAATTGCCAATTCAGTCCGCTTGATTATTTTTTGGACCGAATTGGCAATTCGGTCCATGTTGATTTCACAAATTTTCACAGAAAACTGTGTTGCCCTTTGCGTAATGCCTAGGGACCGAATTACTAGTTCGGTCCAGAGTTGTTTTAGTTCGGACCGAATTGCTAATTCGGTCCCAACATTTTTTTTTTTTAGGTTTGGTTGAATTTCTCACTTGTGTATCATATATCATATCGGATGTAGGTCAAATTGAATTTGAAATCGAAAAACAATTAAATAGAAAAATTTTACATTGTGCTATCTTTTTTCAAAACATAGAACAAAATATCATCCTCTCAAAATTTTTAACAAAATGTCCTTATGGACCCCACTTTTCTCCTCTCTTCCCTTCCCTTCCACTTCTCCCTATTTACTTTTCTTTATTCTTTGTTTAAATAAAAAAAATACAACTATAATTTCATTCACGTTTTGAATTATTTTTACCTTTTTTGTGTATAACTGATTAGAATTAAAAATTGTAGCGTAAAATTTTATTTGCTTAAATAAAAAAGCATAATATTAGCTTATACGTGGAATCTTTCCAACATATAGATCATTTTAAAAATTATTAAAATACATAGTATTAACTTATTTTATAAAATATTTTTAATTTACATATTTTTTTAACATAGACATTCTATCTAGTTTATTCGTTTTAAAATTTCATATTCCTATTTTTAACAATTATAAGAATTTTATCACATCACATGTTAACATGTTAAGAACAATTTAAATTAGGATTGGTGAATTGAAATAATAATTTGATAAAATTAGATTCTTTAATGAAATAATAATGTGGTCAATTGAAATTTTAAAAAGAAAAAACTAGATAGAATTTTAGCCGGATCACTTTTTTTTATCTCCCATAAAGGATATTAGATGAAATTTGATTTACTCTATTTCATTTTCAATTTTTTTGGCACAACCTAGCGAGTAAGAATTACACATCTTTGTTAATGTAAATGTTTTCTTAACTAAATTTACAATAATGCTATTTATTAAGCAAACCCTAAAAAAAAAAAAAAGTTGGGACCGAATTGCCAATTCGGTCCGGAGTCTTTTTCGGATTTTTTGTGGCCGCCTTTCTGAAAATTTGTGAAATCAACAGAGACCGAATTGCCAATTCGGTCCAAAAAAAAAACCAAGCGGACCGAATTGGCAATTCAGTTCTTATGGTTTTTGTAAAAAAAAAAGTAATCATGTTGGTTTGGTAAAAATATTTTTAAAAAAAATCCTCCCAAGTGGGTCTATTTTTTTTTTAGAAAATTTTGACTTGTATATCCAAAATTTACGAACTGGTCCCTATAAACTTCTATATGTTAGTTTGTATTTGTAATTAGACTTTTATTAATGTTAACCTGTAAAACACTTGACGTATGGATTCATAAATTGCATACCGAATAATTACCTTCTTTATACACTCATCCCTTACATATTTTCATAAACTTTTCGCTCATTTTAGAATGCATACTTGTCTATATATTGAAACATACTTATTCACTGTGTTCATGCACATTTGGTTATTACACAATGATACTTACTATTCGATTTTTTTGACAGGGAAAATTTAGGTATATCCTTCAATAATTATAAAATTAAGTATTTTCTCTTTCAAAATCTGCAATAGAAAAGTTAGCAGAATTAATCCTGTAATTGTGAAAAAGGTGGAAATTTACTGAACTGAAACTATAATGTAGCTAAATTAACATAAAATTGTGCGAAACAATGAAAAATTACATAAATGTCCCTAATTTGTGACAAAATAATTAGATGTTATTAGAAATGAATCAAATCAGTCCCTATTTATCAGAAAATGTCATAACAATACCTTAATGTCATATTATTTGTAAAATGATCCTTACACCAATTGCATTAGAAATTTCAATTAGCTAGTGTATGATTTAACTCAACTTAGATTACTGAGAGTAAAGAACTCAATTATCTACCTTTTCAGTTTGGAGCATATTTCAATTAGCTGGTATAAATGATAAATATGTAGTGTTTTCAATTAATTCTCAATCCATCATTCTTCTAAATTCAGGGTATGTTCGGAAATTTCCAGTCTTTTCTGTACAGTTTTGAATTAATCATGCTACATTCCAAGGCATGTTCAGTAAATTTCCAGCGTTATGCACAGTTTTGAGTTATTTTTGCTATTTTTTTATTAACTAAGTTATTGATTATAATTTTTGGAATATTCGAAATGATTTACCCGATTTCTTGGTATATTTGATATATATGAAAATTGTATTGGGTAAATATGTGAGTTATTGTAATTTAGAAAGATAAATATGTTATTGTAGATTTTAGAAGAAGAAATACATAATTTTGTACTTTTAGAGGATATACCTAAAATTGTTCTCTTTTTTTTGTAAAGTTGAAAAGAAGTTGGGGAATTTGTTGAAAATGAGTAGTTGGGAAGTACATATAGTATTCCATAATATTATTCATGATTTAAATAGTATGAAATTATTTTATATAAATTCGATTTATCTTGAAACAAATATGTTTACAGTGAGAATAAATCAAATGTCAATAAATCAATATTAATAAAAACATATATATACATATTAGCAAAAGATGTCTACATCGTATTTTAGTGAGCAGATCAAATTTCAGTGATCAATTTCTGGACAAAATTTGATGACCAAAGAAATTGAGTAAACGTCCTATTTTTATTTCAAATTATGTAAATGAGTGGTTTTATTTGCAAAATACATATTTTATAGGTCCACATAGGTTAATGAACTCGAGTCCGGAGTCCGTACCTTCTGAGATATCTCATATTTTGCGTGACTGACGTGTCCGGTGCCTATTCGGGGATAGCGCATGGGTCCAGTATTATTTGAGCTTTGAGATTCGTGCAGAACGTTTTGAACGGTTGAGAGTTTCCAAAAAGTCACGCAAAATATGAGATATCTCAGAGAATGCGAATCGCAGGCTATTCTATTACTATAAATTAAACCTATTCCCATTTGAAAATCGGGGAATCAATCTCGACTGTTCGTCATAGATACTAGGGACTAGATTTAATCATCAGATATCTGTCAAATTTTAAGAATTGGAGATAAGATGAACCGAACAGTCTTAACCCAATCTAACCTTTCTCACACTCCATTCTCCTCTTTCTTCTACCTCTCTGTCAATCCTAAAACCCTCTTCCCTCTGTCTTCCGCTGACAGCCGCTCCTTGTTCTTCTTCTTCTCCCCCCACCAGCTACAACAGCATGGCGTAAAAGAACCCCTCATTATCTCCGTCTATCTCTCTTCTCTCTGCGTGTTTTTGGGATGGCTCTCCTCTCTTCTTCCTCCTCAGTCTGTTGCTCTTTACCTTCCACCTCATTCCACACTACCAATTTATTCTTTTTGTTCACCAACGAACCTTCTAGAACCATCCGGGTCAGTCACCGAGGTCCGAGACCACTAGCCACTCTAACCACTAATTCCAAGCCGCAAACTCAGCAAGATAGGCTGGCACCACTGCAGGTCCAGCCGGAATCCGTGGAGAAAGGGAAGTATAG
Organism: Carex littledalei; assembly: GCA_011114355.1. Classification (NCBI taxonomy): domain Eukaryota; kingdom Viridiplantae; phylum Streptophyta; class Magnoliopsida; order Poales; family Cyperaceae; genus Carex; species Carex littledalei. Next base: position 6,872,410 of record CM022097.1, read on the forward strand.
CTATGAGGTGGAATCTTTAATAGACCGAATCAGCCGGCTCCCACCACGTGGCAGCATTGCCAAGTGTCTCGAGACATGCAAAAATAAGCTTTCAATTGCTGACTTTGCCCTCGTTTACAGGTAGATGATCACTTGTTATGTATCTCGTTGGGACATCTTTATTCCTTTTTGTCCCCAGGTTCAGGGATACCTGTGTATAACCTGATAATTTTGCCAGTTCCTACCAATTGGACCTAGTTCCTTTTGATTCTCCATTCCAAGAGGACAATTGCTTGGTTAAACAATTGAAAGAAACTCAATCTGGTATGGGCCAATGGCATTGGACCAGCACGGTATCAGGCCTATCGGCTTTTATGATTTGTATGGAATAGCCCCTAACTAGAGAGTTGGCTTCAATTAATATGTGTAATTTTTTATCATTGTCATCAAATCTGCAATTACCAAAACAAGATAGTAAGAAAAAGAACTACAGCAACTAAATAATCAGGAAAAATACAAGTTAAATTGACACCACTACTATTGCTTAGTTTACATAACAGTACCATACTGAACAACAGATATACAACAACATGTGAGTTTACAGTCATTGGGATTACCAAAACTGGGGATTCTTTGTGGCAGGGAGTTTGCGCGGCGAGGGGACTGGCAGAGATCACTGCGTCTCTTCAAGTACATGCAGCGGCACACCTGGTGCCGTCCTGATGAGCACATTTATGCAATTCTGATTGGAGTTTTGGGTCGCCATGGCCTCCTTGCTAAGGCCCAGGATGTGTTCCTCGACATGCCTACTTATTCCATCCCGCGCACTGCTCTCTCCTATACCTCTCTCATCAATTCCTATGCCCGCAATGGCGACCATGACACTGCTCGTTCCCTCCTCAACCAGATGAAATCTGAGCGCATCCCTCCTACTGTGCTAACCTACAACACCATCATCAATTCTTTTGCACGTGCCGACGTTCCCTGGGACGTATTACTGGGACTCTTTGCGGAGATGCGTCATGACGGGATCCACCCAGATATAGTTACTTACAACACCTTGTTGGCTGCCGCTGGAGCCAGGGGATTGGCTGAGGAAGCAGAGATTGTTTTGAAGACTATGCTTGAATCAGGGGTTTTGCCTGACTTAACAACACATAAGTATTTAGTTGACACGTTTGTGAAGTTGGGGCGGCTTGAACGTGTCCCAGAGCTACTTGATGAGATGGCCAAAGGAGGGCATTTGCCTGATGCCAGTGCCTATAATATATTAATTGAAGCATTTGCCAAGGAGGGCCGGGCCCGTGAGGCCATGTCAGTTCTGCGCCAGATGCAGTCAGCTGGATGTGTACCCACATCAGCAACATATAGTATTGTATTGGATGTGTATGGGCAGAAAGGGCGGTATGATGATGTCAGGGACTTGTTTTTAGAAATGAAGGTGGGGAACACAGCACCTGATGTGGAAACTTATAACATTTTGCTGAGGACCTTTGGTGAAGGGGGTTATTTTAGGGAGGTTGTCACGTTATTTCGTGACATGTTGGATGAGAATGTGGTGCCTAACATGGAGACTTATGAGGTTTTGCTATTTGCCTGTGGGAAAGGGGGACTTTATGATGATGCGAAGTATGCTGTGATGAGGATGAAGAGCGAGGGGTTGGTACCGAGCACCAGGGCTTACACTGGGTTTGTGGAGGCATGTGGTCTGGTCGCGTTCTATGAGGTAAGTAACTTCTATTTTGCAAAATGTACTTTTGAGGGCTACCCAACGTGCTACTGCTTGAACATGCAATCTGGTACATACTGGTGCTAGATTTCTATTAAGCACGTGTGGAAAAGAAAACATTAGCAGAATATGGTTTGAACTGGACATAACAGTCACTAACTTCAATAAAACCCTTAAACGTCCATAGCATGTCAACTAATAACAATTAGGTACTAAAGAAAGTATATTGAATGAGGAAAAATTCTGGTGTCCTCTGGACCTATCATTCTTAACTGGTAGTTTGTACCAATATTAAAGAGTGCAATAGTTTCTTCTCATGTACAGGAGGCATTTGTGGCATTCAACACCATGCATGAGGTAGAGAGCACCCCAAACATAGAAACCTACAATTCTTTGATATATGGCTACGGCCGAGGTGGCCTCATCAAAGAAGCAGAAGCAGTAGTGCTACGCATGAATGCTGCATGGATGGAGAGAGATACACACTCATTCACAGGCCTGGTTGAGGCGTACTGCCAGGGAGGGCAATATGACGATGCGGTCAAGACATATGTTGAGATGCAGAAGTCAAGGTGCAGCCCCAGTGAGAGAACGCTTGAGGCAGTTTTGCGTTCTTATTGCATGGCTGAGTTGGTGGATGAGAGCAGAGAGCAATTTGAGGAGATTAGGTCGGCTAGAGGTGCGCCAAGTATTATGGCCTATTGCATGATGCTCTCTCTATATGCAAAGCTAGATAGGTATCATTTTTTGTTTTATCTCTCTATTGATATATGGAGTGTGTGTGCTGGTCCACCCTTTCATACACAAAGACAAAAGAACCCACTCAAGTGCACGTCCTGATGCACAGAGAAAAGAACAAACAAAATAAGCACACAACCTACCCAAGTTAACAAGCATGCATGCATGTGTGTGCATGTGCGCACCTGAAGTTATTGAGGTAGAATGTTGAGTTTGTTCCTCTTATGTTGTTTCCACTTTATTGGAAATAACAGTGATGTATGTTTGAGTAAAGCTAGTATGGGCTATAAATATTGAGGATTCTAGTGCCATAGCTTTTGGGTTTCACAAGTTGCTACAACCTCACTTTTGCATTGATGTTTCAAAATCCAAAATTCAAATGATGAAACCAAGCCATCAATGTTTTTTTCTTCATGGCAATGCTTCCACATTAAGTTTTGTTGTATTTTGAGTTTGTTTTGTACAAGATTGAGACACCAAAAGATGAATGCATTAAAATTAACCAATACAGTTAACTTGATCCATTCTGTTTATGTGTCTTGATCTTATGGGAAGCAAATTTGAAAGTTATTAAATTTTATGGGGCACACCATTTGCAAAGACAAACAAGATCGACAGTTCGGATCTGCCATTTGAATTTTAGATATTGAAATGTCAATGCAAAAGAAAGATGGTGGCAACTCATGGCACAAGAAGATTGGCTCTAGAAGGCTTGTCTTTTTTTGAAAACCTTCGCAGAAACTGCGAAGTCGTGAGGGAGAATCGAACTCTCTACCTTTGGGTAACCAACAATCTTAGGACTTTCTTCCTAGCCAACTGTGCTACCTCCCCTTTCTCCTCTAGAAGGCTTGTCATTGTTATTTTTTAATATTTCTTCACAGACAGGTTGTACTTTTTGGCATGTTATTTGTTTTTGTTGTCTAGTCAAATGGATTTACCATCTGCTAGTCTTGTCCATAATATTAGGTGGCAAGATGCAAATGAGATCTTGGAGGAGATGAAGGAAAACCGAACATCAAGTACCCATAACATCATTGCATGCATGATAAATGGAGAGTACGATAGCGGGTCCAATTGGCAGATGGTTGAATATGTGTTTGACAAGTGTGGCTTAGAGGGGTGCGATTATGGGCTGAGGTTCTACAATGCACTCTTGGATGCACTTTGGTGGCTGAACCAGAGAGCGAGAGCTGCCAGAGTTTTGACCGAGGCCCGGAAAAGGGGGCTTTACCCTGAGCTTTTTCGCCAGAGTAAGCTTGTCTGGTCTATTGATGTACATAGGTAAGAAACTTTTGCATATGTGCAGCTATAGACTTCTCAACTATATGTACACATTGTTTGTTTATATCACATATTATGTGTAAGGTATACTGTTTGTACTAAATGTCATCCAGATGTATTTCCTTGATTTTTTTTTTTTTTTTTTTCAGTTTTGGCTTTTTTTTTAAATCCCTTTTGCGAGTGTCTGATTTCTTTGTTAAGGTCCTCTAAATGTACTACTGTAGTCATTTTTTGACATTAATGCCCTCAATTTTGATATAATTGTCCAGTCTATCTGTTGATGCAAACAGGCAAAGCAAATGCCTTTTTTGGTTGTTGCATGTATAACCTTGCAATTCTCCTAGATAATCAGAAGTTATTTTTTATGTGTATCATTTTGGTATGTTCTTGACCTGAACTCTCATTGAAATTGTCAGGATGTCAATAGGTGCAGCTCTCACGGCAGTATCAGCATGGCTGAATGACATTCACGACAGATTGAAAACAGAGAAGCATCCTCCTCAACTGGCTTCTGTTGTGGTTGCGTAAGATCCCCCTTTTCTTTTTCATTCTTCTTCCCCTCCTTTTGCAGTTTCCTTTGGAATAAGGAGTTTGGGCGAAAAGATTTTGGTAGTCCTTCCCCCAAACTACAGGTTATTTTGTCTTTGTATGGGAAATTGAGTAAGCAGAGACGTAGGTAGTTTAGATGAAGGATGGAACAAGCAAGTGAATTGTAACAGACATATGCAAGAGAGAGGTAATGCACAAGGATAACAGAAAAGGTTATATTCATGCTCATAATCATAGTGACAAATCAATAGTTCGGGTTCGGTTCGGCGAGGTAAAAAATTCGTGATTTGGGTATAATTCGGGAATGATTTGGTACAACAAAGAAGCCAAAAAAAAAAAAAACCCAAAGAAACCGTAAAAAAAAAAAAAAAAAAAAATTCGCTTTTTGTTTGCGTTTTTATCGCGAATAATTCGTCACCTCGCGTTTTATACGCGTTTTATTCGGAGTTCGGTTTGGTAACGTCGAAAAACGAATTATACGCGAATCTTGTCACTATGCTCATAATCAATTAAGAGAAGGATTTGTGAGTAAAATTCGAATTGGAAATACATGTCAAAATGATTAGTTGGTTAGGACTGTATAAAGGCAACTACAAAAGTTAGAAGAATAATTTATGTAGGAACTTGGATATCAAGCTGATGGATGATACTTGAAGTTTCACTCTTTGTTCTATAATATTTCACTTGGATCTTTTGCACCAATAATTATTTTTTAAATTCAGGCGTGGGGTGATGGAGGAGAGCAATGCCACAAAAGTGCTATCCCTTCCAAAAGCAGTGTACACATATCTCAAAGAAAGTATTTCCTCATCCTTTCAATTTCCAGTATGGAATAAGGGACGCATTGTGTGCCAGCGTTCCCAGTTAAAGAAGATCCAACCTGCCATGCTGGTCTCTGACCCTGAATCATCATCTGACGAGTTGTCAGAGGAGACAGCTAGTACCACGGATAGCCTAATTTCCTTGACGGACATCCCTATACCTTTCAGTACCCACAGGAAAAAGATTTGGACTGATGATGGAAGTGGCGACAACCCAAGCATTAAAAAGGAGGCTGAGCTTCTTCCTTCGTGACTTGGTTGAAGAGGTGATCAAGATCAATCATGAAGAAATGAAAATCTGAAACGTTAGGTCAACCTCTCTCTCAAGAGGAGGAAAAAAAAACAGGCATGGGGGAAACCTGCTGTTTCATGCCTGATTCAACTCCTGGTTACGGTGGCGCTTCAAAAAATATTATGCAATGTAAGGAAGAATGTAAATCGCAAAGCATGCATTGTGTGACCTTTTGTCATTGGAAGAATACTTTTAAAAAATTTTGTCCGGTCGTGCTATAGGAATATGCAAGTTTTTTAAATTTTGCTGTTGCTCTTTTCTCTTAGCATTATAATATTTGCCAGCTTGAATTCCGGTAACTCTCTAGACTGTATAGTAATAAAAGTTTCAACTGAACAAGTTTACACAAGGTATATATAATATTCGGCGGGATCATGATGTGCCAATCCGAATTTCTCAAGGACAGTAATCTGCATGGTTTTAACATCTATACTTTTTTTAACATCCGAATTTTTTTAAGTAAAAAATGAGGTTCATCATGACCTGTATTAGGACCATAATTTGCAGTACCACACAAATCAACTAGTCATGCATAAGCATTGGTACATGGAGGTTGTTTCAATGATTCAATGAACAAATGAAGGACAACATTTCGTGACAATATTAGAGAAAATATTGATTGTGAAGATTTAAGGCAAAATTGGGTTCACCGTTCATATAACAAAACATCTTCATTAGATATCCGTCCATCTAAACATTGAAATTATATATTTATTCATCAATATTTCACTCTTAGATTTCTCCTTACTTAAAAGAACTTTAATTTTAGATTACTTCTTAATTAAATACGCAAATGACAAATACACCTCCTAGCTCCATCTTCCTTGTTTCGGTCATGTAGAGCTCCGGCTACTCAGTGAAGGCATGATCACCAAAGAAAAGCACCAAATTTATCTCGTCTCGTACACGGCAGAGGAAAATTAACTAACAGAGACTTTTTTTTTTCGTAAGTAAAGATTGAAGATCAAGTCACCCAATTGTTTAATATCCATAAAGAGATTTATCTGGATGTCGAATCACGACATTTCATACGGAGAACATTGTTTTTGCGAGTCTCATATATTGTGATGTGTGACAGTGTGATTTTACAATTGATTCGTCGAAAGTTTTTTAATCTTCTGAACAATTCCTTAAATTTAAAATTTATCATTCTCCTACAATTCTAAATTTTTACCAAGTAATGCTTGGCATTGATCGCCTCTTTACCAAGCAAACCATGTCAATATCTTCCATTTATTAATTTTGCCCTAAAAAATAAAATTTATTTAAGAATAGAGTGAAGTTTCAACGAGCTCTCTTTAATTTTCATGAAAGTTTTTAATTCCCAAGTATTTTGTTAGTATTTATAATTGACTCGATTATTTTTTCATGTATGCCCCAAAAAACATTGAAATTATGTACTTCCCCCTCTAAATTTTAAAAATCCACAAATTTACCTAATTTATTGTTTTTTATATTAAAAATTATTTAAAATTTATGAAATTGCAGCTTTTACAATTGTACAAAAATAAATTTATTTACGCCATATCAGTAATTTTAAAAAGTATTCCTTTATCACTTTCAAACCATCTGTATCCCCACAATTACATTTCAATTTCAATTTGCAAGACATGTAATTTTTCTTTTAAGTATGTTTTGTTTACATCTTTACGGTTTATTTTTTTAATATAGGAAATTAACACTTGCGAGCAATTACAAATGATGATGTAACACTTTAAAAAATATTTCTAATTTGATAAAATTACTAAATTAAAAATTACTCTATTATCTCTACTATTAAAAATGTACAACTTCTTGCAACAAAGTGGAAGGTCTTAGACCCTTGCTTAGTTTTGACAGAGGAAAAGACGTCAATAATTTTGATGGGAAGGACAAACTTGTCTTCCATATTTTTTTAATTAAATATTTAAGAAATTAATACGCCAGTAGGCAAATATTTAATTTGGATTTTTTATGGGATATATGTAAATCTAAAAGTTTTTAAAGTTCTGATGAACATATAACTAAAATTTCCTTACAAAACAACGACAACCAAGCATTTAGTATCAAATAAATTGAGGTAAGCTAGAAATAAAACCCAACCGGAGTCACAAAGTCAAAATAGATATTAGTAAAATACAAACAACAAACAACAATAACCAAGCATTTGACCCAAACTAGATAGTAATAAAATAAAAATAAAAAATATTATAAATAATAGTTACATTAAACAACAAATAAGAGAGAGAGAGAGCGAGAGAGAGAACGAAAGAAGAAAGGAGAAGTAGCACAGTTGGCTAGAAGAAAAATTTTAAGATTGTTGGTTACCCAAAGGTTGAGAGTTCGATTCTCCTCACGACTTCGCAGCTTCTGCAAAGGTTTAAAAAAAAAAAAGAGAACGAAAGAAGACAGCAACACTCTATTCTAAGTTATATTTACCCTTTGACAAATTTGCCTACATCCAAAACAAACTGAAAACGCTGCATAATAGCGACATTATATACATCGAAAAGAAAAGAAACCAAGTGCAAACTCCTATAGCACCATCTGCAAGGATACTAGTCCACAAGGGTACAATCCACCTTGGAAAATTTACAGAATGACCACTAAGTTGAACAGGAGATATAGCAGCAGATAAAAACACCATTTTTCTTCTATAATTCAACACAATCTCTCTTTACCCTTTTTCCTCCTGGCAATAACCCTCTTGATATAAAATATCCACCCCAACACAGAGGATAATCTGCGCCACCTGACTTTGTATGCCCTTGTATGGCTTATTTCTATCGGTGACCCCCAAAAGCCCCTCAGCGCAACCCCCAAATCAGATGTGTCAGCGCAATCCATGTAAGGCAGACAGCTCTCATCATAAAATGCACTGTTACATTCGTCATACAATGGAGTATCTATAACACGCGGTTCTTTAGTGAGTCCAAGGGCAAACATATCAGGTGACGGAATGTTTGAGTGGATTGGGTCAAATCGGTCGGAGTTTAATAGCATAGTGGAATTATTGTACGGCGGTGACATGGGGTTGTAGGGGTTGCTTACCAAGGATTTGTTGCCTAAAAGTGTGGACATGTCGCATATTGCAAGAGTTTCCCAATTTTTATAAGCCATTTCTGCAGTTGTATTTGCTTCAGCCTGCAAAACCATAGAAGTAAACAATTCAATTCAAGGGTGTTCATAAAAGACCATATATCACATGATAAGGTTTTGCAAACTGCAGCTTTAATTTTACTATATACTGCACTCCAAACAAAATCCAACTTGCACCCAAATTTTTAGCACTTCCATAAGTGACACTCGCCATTTTTTAGATAATTACAAATTACATCTTGTAGTTAGATAATTTTTAAGGTCTTCAAAGAAGTAGTCATTACGTGTCAATTTTGGCCCCTACTCTCACTAGTCACTGCTCTCCCCCTAGTCTTTGTACCCAGATACGCCGTCTATGTGTCCATACCCGTATCTCATACGTATCGGATATAGATACGTTCCGTAACCCTACTCTCACAAGCTCAAAGATTCCCTCTTATCCGAAGACTCCATGTGATGAACTCTAAATTTTTGATAGCGTCTTTTTTGTTTTGCCCCTTAAAAAGTTTTAACATTTGTACAATTCTGTAAATATTTTGTCTTGCCCCTGTATTCTTATTTTTTTGTTTTGGCTTTAAAATTTTTATTTTTCCCTCCAACTTTTTGTCAATTTTTTTTTCCAATATGTAAGAATTACGTGCTGGTTTATTTTCAGTTTGTATATTATATTAGTATATTCTTATTCACTGAAAACTAAAACTTTTATGCTCATAATTTTAAATAACATATTTAGATTATAGTAAGCATAAAAAATAATAAGTACATAAAAACACGTATTGCATCCTTTGATTTTGAAAAATAAACTGTATTGCGTATCTGTATCATATCCAACATACTCGTATCCATACCGTGCAACATAGGTATCCGTTGATGAGCAAAATAGAAAAGAACAAATCAGTTGACAACTTGTCATTTGTTGCTTGGCTGAACATTCATTTAATTAGTTCATGCAACATGCAGGAAGTTCAAGAAAGCGATAATGATAGCTTTTGCATATATGATTATCTACAATAGACACTTGAAATTGGCACCGATCCATTTGAAATAACCTGGTATATTGCATATTGCATAAACATGTACATAATCTTTTGTGTAACAACCAAAAGAAGGGAAAAAGCATACAGTTTCCTTTTCTGAGAGATCATCAATAGAGACAAACAGCCCTTGCTCAGAGATAACTCCTTTCAACTCTCCTACCACATTAAACACAACAGCTTGTTGTTTCTGGGACCCATTAGGGTGGCGGTACACGTGCATCTGGTTTGCTAGGACACACGTGCGTGCGTGCTCTAGGACGACCTCCCACATCTTTGTTGACATGCCATTGCCGAGTATCTGAGTAACTTGCACAATTAAATTTGCTGGATTAATGCTTCCGTGGGAGTATAACATAATTCATGTTACTTCCTGCGGATTACCAGATCTAGAGGCTTTTGGTATCTTCTTGGATGTATTACCTAGTGTTCTTTAACATTATTCTTTCATCCATAGTATGATTCGTTGATAGTTTCTATTTTATTTTCATGCACTCTGAGATACACTACTACAATGTTGATATATATTTTCAAAAAAAAGATGAGAAAAAATTATAGGAGAGACGCACCTTTCTGAGCCTTGCAGGGTCACGATTCAATAAAATAAGAAAATCTTTTACAGTTTTTATGTTTTGTTTGTTCAAGCGCTTGTGGAATGCGCCCTCCTTTCCTATCTTCTCCAGCCGCCAAACCTCATCATCAAGTACTGGGGGATGATGCTTTTTGTACACTGCACAAGACATTATGTTTACTTCTCACGAATTACTGTACATATTAAAGGGGCCAAGCCAACACTGACAGCATAATGGTCAGTGCATGCCAGCCCATACTGGCCAGGGCCTCACAATGGTACCAAATCTGTTATATTAATAATCCTGTTTCCAAATGTAGACTCAATATTTTTGTTAGAATTATTAACAAACAACATTTGAAGTGTTAGAAGTACCAAAACACTCACATTCACCGCGGTGGTCCTTGACCACAAAAGGCTCCGTTACTGCCTCCTTAATACGAAGCCCATTTAAGTATCCGTCTTCAGCCAGTGCACCTAGCCTAAATCTCCTACTCCGCGTCCAGCTCGAGTTATCAGTAAAAGACAACTCGCCTACAGATCCCAACCCGTGTATAAGTTCAACGAAAACATCTCCGCTCAGCAACGGCCGTCTCCCTTGCCTTTCTTTCACTACATAACTCCTAAATTCTTCTAGTGTCCAGTTCGAGTCATTTTCATTAAGGTCGAAATCTCCTTCCAAAACCACAATCTCGACCTTCAAGGATGATTCAAGGTTACATGAGCTTATGCCGGTAGAGCTGTCGACTAGGCTGATAGTGAGAGGGTAGGATTTCTCAGCCTCGATTTTTGCACCAGTAAAAATAGGGAGGGAAAGCTTGGTTGTGAATCGGAGTTGAAGAAATTGGGATGGAGATGGACAAGGGGATGGTGATGGACATATATCTCTTTCACTTTGTCTGGGAAATAAAATAAAATAAAATGTATTGTATTGTAAAATGTATCCAATAAGAAAAGCACCAGCAGATGCTACCAGTACGGGTCATTTTTCCTTTTAAAAAAACAACCAGGCCATAAGGATCAATAGTCAACCAACATATAAGATACTATCACAAACAGGATTAATAAACCTATATCGGCACAGTTCTGTACAATTCTGTATCAGTAGGGTTGCTTAAGAATCATATAGATGTGAGATACAGGTATAAAATCCACATACAGGTATAAATATGAGTATCCACAATGACATAGATGTGGGATACAGGTTCAGGAATAAGGATGCAAAATACAGCTGGCATTTAATCCAGGAAATCCAAATTATTCCTCAAAAGCCTTGACCATCAACTCTACTATGGCCCATTATTGCTTTTAAGAAAAAGGACTAGAGAAAGAAATATGTGTCCATGGCAATCAATCTAGGTCTCTTACAGGAGAGGACGCAACACTCCCCACTGCTATCTGTGACCTTTGGATAAGATGACATAACTACAGTGCTTTTGAGTTCTACCCTTCAAGTCAACAGTTACACCTTCATTTTATATGTGTATTAGATATCTATTATATTCGTACTCACATCAAAATTTCACTTTGCACGCATCAGCTGCCAAAAGGATTGTAAGGATCTAAAACCGATTTGCATGTATCTATAACCAAAGGGATGATAAATTCCAATTTGCATGTACCTATAACCGAAAGGATGATAAATCTACAGGATTGCAAGGATCACTGCGTGCAACTCTATTTTCATCCTAGCATTTTCATGCAATTAGAAGGTTCCTTAAAAAGGTTAGGATATTTTACATTCTACATAACAAGGATAGAATCCTACCTGGCAACTGCAGTGAAGTGATTTGCAAGGGCCAGTTCAACCTCTTCCTTCACCTAAAAGGAAAATTCAAATGAAATAAATTCTGCCTAACAGACATCAAAGTTGACACTGTTGGTCAGGTTTTATAGTGATAAATTTCCACTTTTTGAACTGATTTTACCATTTCTAAATGTGTGTAGCCTTTGGAGGTACTCTTGAAACTGTAACAAACTAATAACATATGCTATAATGGTAAATACACATAGGACGTAATGATACTTACTACTCTTCGAAGTAGTGGTTCCAAAGCAAGCTGAAACTTATTGATATTTTCAGCTCGAATAACCTCATGTATAACCCTGAAGATCAGACATAATTTTAGGATGATATTAGCAACATAAATAACAACAATTGAATTACTACACCAGCACTTGTTCTATACAGCACTCATGCCAGTAGGTCCTATGCAGCTTTAAGTACTGCAATTTGGGTATTGGAATTGCATAGTTGGGCTGGGTTCTGCTACAGTAATGGACAAGAGATTATTGCCTTTTCATTTCATATCTCTTATTTTGATTTTTCAGCTCAATTTGGATTCTATGACAAAACTAGGGTTTAACAGAAGAGACAGTAAGATTCCGTTACAGTTGGGCACAAGTTGGTTAAGTGCGGATAATGAATGACCCAAATCAACACGGTACTAAAAATCTGGTACTAATAATCCAATTCATTGACAGTAACGTTATTGTGTAGATTCTTCTCTAAGTTTCTGAATAAAAGTAACATCATCAACTAAAAAAGAAGGTAGAAAACCGAAGAAATCACCAACCGCTTCAAAGCTGGAGGCTTTTGACGCTTCTCCTCTGGAGAGACCTCATCTGATCTCTCCTTTCCCTCGTCTGGCAGTCTCTTCTGTGACATCTCTCTTCCTCCCGGAAAGGGATGCAGACTGAGAATTTAAGAACTAAATAAAGCTATTGAAAGGAGAAACTAGATGTGAGCATAACAGGACAAGTTAGGATTGGATCGAGCTGCTATACGGTAACGTTCTCTGGAGACATCGAAGTAAAATTCTGCTCTTCTTTTCTTTTGATTTGGCATTCTCCAAATTCGAGATCAGAGAAACTAGTAGGTACAGCCGTCAGACTACACAAAGTACAGACCGACCAACTTCCATGTGGGACCGAATTGGTTCATCTTTTTGTCTAGGCGCGTTTGTTCTACGCCGATTTGCACTAAGATTACTGGGTTGAAAACGGATCGGATGCTAAAACTGTATCCGCATCCGTTTTTATTTTTTTGGCACAAATACATATCGTGTATTAGATATTTATTAAAAAATATATATATTAATATTATTAAAAAATAATTAAGTTCACTATATTTATCTAATTATAATGATGAATAATATTTTTTTATAATATATATTAAAGTATATGGTATATATTTATTATTCAAATACAGATAATTAAAACTTAAAATCATATTTGTATCCGTGCACAAATATTCGGATGATATTAGATGTTCTTATTTAATTTTCGAACACAGATTGGATATTGTCTGCTCCGTTTTCACCTCTAACGAAGAGCTGATTTGTTAATTGTTACTTAGGTCTTTTTGGATCCCATCTAGAACATTGATCTATTTATACAGGGAAGAGAATCTGCTGCGATCCTTCACATGTGAACAGTACTCTGAAATTTCTACTTTTCCAAATCCAGCTGTCGAATTGCTTCGAAATACGTGCACAGAAAAACTAGTTGTTTCGAGATGCGTGTACATAAAAAGCAGGAATTTCAGAGTTACTGTACCCAAACTTCGGATAGCAGCATATCCCAATCCGTTTATACAGAGGGTTTGCGGTGTACGGAAAAAGGTAGACCTAGTTCAGCATGTAAATTAAATTTTTTGTTCATCTGTAATTTCTTCTCATCAGATCAACGGACCTGATTCTGACGTGCTGTGGGACCTAGTGTGGGGCCCAGAGAAGCGCGTCCAAGCCGCGTATCACATATTCAAAATCCCGACCGTACAATAAAAGGATGCTATTAGCATCCGTCCGTCTATCGTCAGCCGATTTTTTTATTTGTTGCTTTAGAAAGAAAAAATCTAAAAACATTATTCCGGAAAATTTAAGGAACACAGCAAAGACGTCATTTTCACCGATATTTTTATTAAAACCCCCAAAAAAAAACAAATTATCAAATCTGCTCCCACTCCAAAGTTATAATTATTTCTACCCTAACCGCCCGTGGGCTGGGCGGTCCACTTTTTCCACCTGACCGCCCAGCAGCCGGGCGGTCCACTGTGCATAGCTAACCGCCCAGCAGCTGGGCGGTCCGCTAGTGTTTTTTTTTTTTTTTTAAAGATTAGATTAGAGACAATATGAATATAAAGATGCTGAATTCTTAACGCTAAAAGTTCGAATTTTTTTTGTAAATATTAGTTAGATTACTTCTGTGAAGCATATTTATACTAAAATACGCTAAATTACTTGGAATTATGTTAAATTACGTTGAGTTACACTATATTAAGTTAAATTACACTAAATCACATTACATTACGCTAAAATACAGTAAATTACATATGAATAGGGACGATATCTTCACTGAAAAGGCGAAAAACGACGACGAAATTAAAATCTTAAGTAATTTACTCAATATGTAATTACTTAAGTGAGTTATACTAAATTACTCAATACGCTAAATTACTTAAGTGAGTTATTCTCAAGCTTTCCGAAAAGTGCTCATTTGCTGAAATCGGACACTAAAATACGCTAAAATATGCTAAAATACGCTAAAATACGCTAAATTACGCAATACGCTAAAATACGCTAAATTACTCAATACGCTAAAATACGCTAAATTACTCAATACGCTAAATTACTCAATACGCTAAAATACGCTAAATTACTCAATACGCTAAATTACTCAATACGCTAAATTACTCAATACGCTAAACTACTAAATACGCTACTCAATACGCTAAATTACTGAATACGCTAAAATACGCTAAATTACTCAATACGCTAAATTACTCAATATGCTAAAATACGCTAAATTACTCAATACGCTAAATTACTCAATACGCTAAAATACGCTAAATTACTCAATACGCTAAATTACGCAATACGCTAAAATACGCTAAATTACTCAATACGTTAAATTACTGAATAAGCTAAAATACGCTAAATTACTCAATACGCTAAATTACGCAATACGCTAAAATACTCTAAATTACTCAATACGCTAAATTACGCAATACGCTAAAATACGCTAAATTACTCAATACGCTAAAATACGCTAAATTACTTGGAATTATGTTAAATTACGTTGAATTACACTAAATTACGCTAAATAACAATAACTTCGCTAATTATGCTGAAATATGGTAAATACGCTAAACTACGCAAAATTACGCTAAAGTAGACCGATTCTGTGCCATCTTTCATGAATCATAAAAAATAGTAAAAAAATTCCAAAAATAGTAAAAATTGGTATTCTACAAGTTCATTATGTAACTAATTTACTGAACTACTTGGATTGAATAATAGAAATGAAAATCTTAATCGGAAACTTCAACTCAAGTTTTGAGGCTCTTCCCTTTGTTTTTTGGTGATTCTGAATTTTGGAATCCGGCATAGCGGGCACGGACGCATGCGCATTTTCTCAAGCTTTCCGAAAAGTGCTCATTTGCTGAAATCGGACACTCGAGCGCCGTTTTATGACCGTTTGAAGTTTCGTCGTCGTTTTTTGCCTTTTCAGTGAAGATATCGTCCCTATTCATATGTAATTTACCGTATTTTAGCGTAATGTAATGTGATTTAGTGTAATTTAACTTAATATAGTGTAACTCAACATAATTTAACATAATTCCAAGTAATTTAGCGTATTTTAGTATAAATATGCTTCACAGAAGTAATCTAACTAATATTTACAAAAAAAATTCGAACTTTTAGCGTTAAGAATTCAGCATCTTTATATTCATATTGTCTCTAATCTAATCTTAAAAAAAAAAAAAAAAAAACACTAGCGGACCGCCCAGCTGCTGGGCGGTCAGCTATGGAAATTGGACCGCCCAGCCCACGGGCGGTTAGGGTAGAAATAATTATAACTTTGGAGTGGGAGCAGATTTGATAATTTGTTTTTTTTTGGGGGTTTTAATAAAAATATCGGTCATTTTCACCGCAGACGGCTCAATTTTTTTTATTGTAAATATGTTTAGTTCAAAAGGTAGAAAACTAAAAAAAAAATTCAAAAGTATACTTTTAAAATAGATAATTTTTCAATTAGATGTTAAATTATTGAATAATTATTTGAGTATCCTCGCTCTAATATCTCAAAATCTCGGCAACCAATTTAGACAAATTACGTACTATGATCCCCACTAATTATTATATTCTAAAAAAATATTATATGGTTGCCACTAATTATATGGTCTCCACTAATTATTATTCTAATCGTGCAACACTATTTCTCTATGTCCCCACTAATTATGTGGTCACCCCTTTCCCAGCCTCCACACTCGTCCCCGCGTTAACCTTCATAGATATAAATACATAGAAGATAAGATATTAATACTTGAAAAATAAGATATTAATACTTTGATGCGTAACTTATTATGATCATCCTTTTTTCAGTCCCCCAATCGTCCCCGCGTCAACCTTCCTCTAATGAAGTAGTGGAGACCCTGTATCACCGCATCAACCTTCCCCAATCGTCCCCGCGTCAACCTTCATCTAACAAAAATAGTTGACCATATAGGTATAACTACTTCAGTGCACAGGTATAAATACTTGCAGTATTTGATATTACTACTTTCATACGTTATCCAGTGTCATATGTAAAAAATACTTACTAGTATTGGTATAAATACTTGCACGACGAGGTATAAATACTTGTGTGACGACGAGTTCGAAAGTACGTCATCATGGATCTCATTTGAAAGAGAAAATTGCGTAGAAGACCTTCGTGGTTTTAAATTTGCAAAATTTCTCACAGATCGTTAGTAATATGGACGAGATTGAACTGAGAAAAAAAAACCCACATCTAAAAACGTGTATGGTCCCCCATGTAGTTTGAGTGGTCCCCCACATGTTTTTATGGTGCGGGTACGTTTGAGAGATTTGATTGGGGAGACAATTATTTACGTAAAAATTGTTCATTTTATAAGTATAAATACTTCCGTGCATAAGTATAAATAATTCCTTGCATATGTAATTATATTTTAGAAAAAAAATTCAGTACTGGAGTTTTTGCGGTCCCCCAGATAGTTATGGTAGTTATGTTGCGGGTACTGTAGCGCGGGTATTATTATCAGCTTCCTAAATTATTTGCATAATTTATTTGTCGCTAATTAAATTATCTAGTAATTGAAGACTTTGAGTATAATTGATAATACAATAATAATTATGAAAAATATTTAATTACTTAGTACAAGATATGAACTATTGTCTTATGATTTTATAGGTATGATAGATTTATTATATATATTATACTTATAATGTTAAATTTAACGTTTATCTTTGTTTTTCTGTTTGTCAGAAGTATCGAGATAATTTATTATCGAGAGATCACTTCCGTTTAGATTAAATCAAACTTAATTAGTACAAAAAATTGTTTTGTGAAATAATAATTCATAATATAACAAAACATGTCTAAACTAATATCAATTGTGACTAAAATTTAGTTCAGCATTAACATTCACAGATAACATTTTGATTTGAAAATAAGTATTCCCGAATTAAAAAAAAATATTCCTGCAAATAATATTATTTACAATCAATGGCGTTAAATTTTGATTATAATTTGAAACAACTAAATAGAATAAAATTATAAAAAGCAAACCTTTCTCTCTTCTGAATTCTGATCCGCCAAAACGGGAAACCTCCTATTTCCTTCAAAGGTAAATGTCCTCCCCCATAGTAGCTAGTGTTCCTTGTTCAATTTTGTGTTTATAATATTTCCTCACATCGTATATATAGATTTTTGTAATAATTTTCAATCGATTTTAGAACCTCTAGTTAAGTATATAAACAATCAAACAAACGTAAGTATGAATGACCAACTACAACTAACTGGTTTCATTTTATATCTGATGACGCATTGATAATTAAGTTTCCATAAAATGACTTATATTGCTTTAGTTTTTAGGGGAAGTCAGCTTTGTTTATAGAGAGGTGGTTGGGTCTGATGCCCATCGGACTCAAAGTGAGTTTGATGGATTCGATGACCGTCCGATCTGCTTTAAGATTCGCACATGCAACTTTTGCGTCTGTTTTAAAATTCGTGCGCACGAATCTTAAAGTGGATCGGACGGTCATCAAACCCATCGAACTCAAATTTGAGTCCGATGGGCATCGGACCCAAGCTGTTCCAAAATTAGGAAAAATAGTTAGAATATATCTGAATCACGATTATAGATTGAGATGAATTAGAATTATCTTCGACAAATTGCTTCTACTCAATGAGCACGTCCTTCGTTATAAAACTCTACTACACATTTTATCTTAATTCCGCAACAACTAGAATATGTATAGCTATAAATGGAGTCCGGCTAATATGATTTTAGCAGCATTTCACTCGAAATGAGGTCACATTCACAACCGTCTGATTTGATTGTAGATATGTGCTGGTGATTATCAATATTGCTTTAACGGAGCGCTCCGTTAGCTGATTTTACGAAACGTTGACGCCAAAACCCTCCTCTCCCGTGCTCCCCTCTCCTCCCTTTCTCGCCTCTCTCTCTTTTACCATCTCCTCGCCCCATCCCTCTCTCGCTTCGCCTCATTCTTCTCCATCTACTCTCCATCACGATTCGATCGGTACTCTTTCAATCCAATTCGGTGAAACCTAGGGCACTCTTGCTTCTTCGATTTCCTCGAAACAGCTTGTATATATACCTCTCCCTCTCACTTGTCTTGATTTTTCCAATTTGCCTAGTTTTTCTATTTTTTGTGGTTTATTTCGAGAAAAGATGTTGTCAACCTAAGAGAATATAAGACATATTAGCCGATTTTAGACCTTGTTTTCATAGCTTTTCTCATCTCTTGTTGCTCTTCTTAATGTGCTTAAATGGATTTTTTTTTTAAAACAATAATTAAAATAATTAATTTCAAATAAACAACATGATTGCTACAAGATTTACAAAAATCATCAAAACCGAATTGGCAATTCGGTCTGACGGCAGTTTTTTTTCTTCGAGCCGAATTGGCAATTCGGTCTGGTTGTTTTTCACCGGGTTATAGAAAGAACGCCACATAAAATAAAAAAACAGGCCAGACCGAATTGCCAATTCGGTCCAGGCTTTTTTTTTTTTTTTTTTTAGAGACGAGCAAAATAAATAAGAGGGATGCTTCTATGCACCTAAGGACCTATTTGTAAAATGAGCATATTTTTATTTTCAAAGTTCAAACAGTCGATCCGACCGTTCAACATTATCTCCATATTAAAATGTACTTGGAGGTCAAATTTTACATTTTTTTGAATTTTTTACTATTTATTAAGTATTTTACAAAACTAGTCAAATTCAGACCATTGAATTTTGTACCCATATTAATAAATAGTAAAAAAAATTCAAAAAAATGTAAAATTTGACCTCCAAGTACATTTTAATATGGAGATAATGTTGAACGGTCGGATCGACTGTTTGAACTTTGAAAATGAAAATATGCTCATTTTACAAATAGGTCCTTAGGTGCATAGAAAAATTTGCCAATAAAAAATCTAACATTGAAAATTTGAATTTTTTTGTTTAAATTATTTGATAGATTACTTCTTTTGACATATAATTAGCATATTTATACTAAAATACGCTAAATTACTTGAAATTATGTTGAATTACACTATATTAAGTTAAATTACACTAAATTACATTACATTACGCTAAAATACGGTAAATTACGTTAAATTACATATGAATAGAGGCGATATCTTCACTGAAAAGGCGAAAACGACGGTGAAACTTCAAACGGTCATAAAACGGCGCTCGAGTGTCCGAATTCAGCAAATGACCACTTTTCGGAAAGCTTGCAAAAATGCGCATGCGTCCGTGCTAGCAATGCCGGATTCCAAAATTCAGAATTGCCAAAAAATAAAGGGAAGAGCCTCAAAACTTGAGTTGAAGTTTCCGATTAAGATTTTCATTTCTATTATTCAATCCAAGTAGCTCAGTAAATTAGTTACATAATGAACTTGTAGAATACCAATTTTTACTATTTTTGGAATTTTGTTACTATTTTTTATGATTCATGAAAGATGACACATAATCTGTCTACTTTAGCGTAATTTACCGTATTTCAACATAATTAGCGAAGTTATTGTAATTTAGCGTAATTTAGTGTAATTCAACATAATTTATCGTAATATAGTGTAATTCAACATAATTTCAAGTAATTTAGTGTGTTTTAGTATAAATATGCTAATTATAAATCAAAAGAAGTAATCTAACAAATAATTAAAAAAAAAAAGAAATTCAGTGTTAGATTTCTTTATTTTTGCTCTTTTTAGTGTCTCTAAAAAAAAAAAACCTCCACACGAAAGACAACAGAGTTTTATTGTGAAATTGAGCTGGACCAAATTGCCAATTCAGTCCGAAGAAAAAAAATGCTGTCGGGCCGAATTGGCAATTCGGTTTTGATTTTTTTTGTAAATCTTGAAGCAATCGTGTTGTTTATTTAAAATTAATTATTTTAATTATTGTTTTTAAAAAAAAAATCCGCTTATATGTATACATTGTGCTTCAGAATTTCCTTGTGCTTATTGGTTCTTGTCCTCTGACAAGAAAAAAAAAAATCAATTTTACTATTTACACCCTACAAAGATTTAATATAACATGTTGAGCAGTACATTGGTACACATTACTAACCTGCATCACAAATTTATAAAAAAATAATTTCGAAATGGTAAGAACAAACATCATATTTGGGGCTGAAGGTATACAAGATAAATATTGAAACAATTAACAAAAGTAAGCAATAACAAGCATTTTAAAGCACCATTCAAGCATTATCATATCAAGATATACATTCCAGACACCACGCAGTACTCTTTCTGTATCAAAATACAACAAGCCCTTTCTATACCAATAATAACTTTCGGACACTTGCTTTTCAGGGTTCTTTCATTTGATGCAACACCTATCTCCTTTGAATCATCAATTTGTACTTTTTGACTCCCTTTGAATCCTTGCTTAGAGCAAACCAATTGCATTGAAGTAATCACACCTTTAGTGTTCTTGTAATGACTATATACGAATACCAGTGTTGTAAATAACGGTATGCGGTCGTCGGATGGACGGAATATCGCCAAGTAATTAATCAGTATGCGGACAATTTAACGTTTTTATTAAATTTATGTGTATATATATATCATAATTAATTAAAAATAATTTATTTAACTCATTAAACTTATCAAATAAACTTAATTTAACTTAATTTTATTATTATAACATGACACTACGCTTATTTCTTCTTAAAACACATAAGTATTTTACATGTGTAATTAACACATTTATTTAATGAAAAAATAAATTTGAGAATTAAGCTTTTTCAAATACTAATAACATATTATTTGAAAGAAATGAAACATTCCAACATAAAATCACTAAATTTAGTTTATGATAACAACTTAATTTCATAAATGAACATGTCATACTGATTGAAAAAATTACATCAGTAAGTAAGAAAAATATATGGTATATAAATAATAGAAGAATTAATCAATTTCAAAGTAAGTAAGAAGAAAAAACATATATAAAAAATATTAGATGTATATTCAAGCACAAATAAAACTACAATACATGATTTATAAACCTTATTATTACATACTATCACAGAAAAAAAAAAAGCAATGTGAAAATAAATATTCACTGGAATAAACGGGAATAAACATGAATAAACGGACGATTAAACGGTAAAACGGCCGATTAATCATTTTCATCCGCAAACAGGCATCCGTTAAGTGTATTCGTAACAGTTTGACCGCCGTTAACGATTAAACGGCCGTTTAATCGGCCGTTAAGACCGTTTTTTACAACACTAACGAATACTAATTAAATCTGAGTAGATTTCATATGCATTGTAATAATCGCATGCCGCTTGTCGACTAGAAAAATCCATCCCCACATGAGGCTCAAAACATGCCTCTTCCATTGGCGCTTAACCTTTCCAATCCTCATAATCTATCGGCAAATTTAAACAAGCTCGTTTGACATATTTTATACTTTTATATTGAATCCCTTATACCTCATTGTGAAAGAGTCTTAATTAAGCATGTTTTGCACCATACTTGCATTTTGACATTACAACACTTGAAAATAAAGGGAAAAATACGGATTCAAGTAACAAAGAAACTAACCAAAATTACAACCCAGAAGGTATAATAGGTAAATATCGATATGCTGACTTATCTCCCAATTGTTAATAAAGCTCCAACTGCCTTATCCCCCAATTCCATATTGATTCCAGTGAAAATACTAATTCCACAAAAAGACTGGTTCAAAACCATAGTCATAGTCGATTAAATTGGCACTGTTTGTGCAATGAAGATTTGAGCAGATTAATGCTTTATAAAAACTTAACTTTGAAAATGGATTTAAATCACATATCAAACTGAATGATCAAAACCATAGCCATAATCGTACTTTACTAAGGATTTGCTCACCAGCATCCTATACAGGCAGTAAAGACTTGGCATTACGTCTTTACTATGCCCAATCCTTCCCTGTTAAGGTTATAGCTCCTAGCAGCTATCGATAGTTATCAGGTGAATAGGGGTTAATTGGATTAATTTTATAATCCAGACAAAATTAAGTTTGCCAACTAAATCAAGGGAAAGAAAATGAGATAGAAGGAGACTACCTGGGTACGAAAGGGAGGAGGCGAGATGGTAGGGTAGTGGCGCCCGAATCCTTCAGAGAGACGAGAATGGAGGCAAGGTAGCGCCAGCTGCGACGGGGCGAGGGAGCGGCAGCTGAGTCTCGAGAGGGGCAGGGCGAGGGATATTTTTTATGGGTAGTAATTAATAGAAAAGAAGAGAAACAAACAGTAAGTAAGAGTAAATATTAGTAGTAAGATCGGTAGTAATTTTACCGATCTTAACTTTTTTTTTTAAATCTGATGTATAGATAGAGAGAATTCTTATATTTGATTTCTAGTAAAATATGAAAAGTTTTTTAAAAAATAGATGGAATGTTTTTGATATATCTAAATTTTAAGGTACTTTTATCTATTTTTGTAAAATAATATATATTTTACTAGAAAAAATTAAAAGGAAAAAAAAACTGGTTTTGATCGGTAAAATTCCTACCGATCCAAACTTTTTTTATTTTTAAGAAAAATTTCCCAGGGCGAGGGTAGTGATACCTCGCATATTTAGTCTATTTTAGGCCTGTTTTAGTACCAGATTCGTGCCATAATTCACCAGAATCATGTGCATTTCATCGATATATCTTTAGAATTTGGTACTGCTGAGTGTTTGTTTGTTTTCTGCAGGTTTGGAGCAAAACACACGAAGAAACGGCGATTCAGATGATGAGGTACGACCCTTACCAGGCTTGGTACGGGTCTTACCAGACTTAGCCGATTTTCAGCTCTTCACGCCTGGTACGGCCAGGCCGTACCAATTTGGTACGGGCCGTACATAAAGGCGGCCTGACAGATTCAAATTTTGGCAGAGGCTATTTAAAGCGGGGAACTCTCCAATTTCGACATCTATTCCATTCCAGATCCATTTGAGAGCACAGTAAGAGAGAGAAAGAGAGCTAAGGAGCTGAGAGCAAGAAGGAAGGAAGAGGAAGAGGCGAAACTCGACGGATCTAGCTTCCTCCTCTCGATCCCTTCAATCCATGGCTTTCTCTATCCCTCTTATTGTATTTTTAGATCAGATCATGTGCTGTGAGTAGTTCTTTTAGTTTCTAGGGTTAGAGATTGATTCTTGATTTGTTTTGACTTTC
This sequence comes from Carex littledalei, assembly GCA_011114355.1. Taxonomy (NCBI): domain Eukaryota; kingdom Viridiplantae; phylum Streptophyta; class Magnoliopsida; order Poales; family Cyperaceae; genus Carex; species Carex littledalei. Next base: position 6,896,181 of record CM022097.1, read on the forward strand.
TTTGACTTGTATCTTGTATGAACTCTTTAGTTTGATTGATTGTGATTTACTTTGATATCTTTTGCTTTGCTTGCTGTGATTGTTGTATGATGTGCCTCTAGGTTTAGATCGAACCTATCAAGGTCATGTGATCATCTCAATCTCTCATCCAAATCAAATGCTTAGGGTAGAATAGTTCGAATTGAAGCCGAGAGGTTGAATTCTCCTCTAATCGACAGATTAGAGGGTGCCTTAGACCTCCAATCAACCAGCTAGGGTAGATCTGTACCAACACACGAGAGTTGAGGTGTAGAAATCCCTAAAAGGCAATCAATTGCATTCCAACCTAGATCTTGATCCAACAAACGATGGTTGAGGGTTAGGAACCTTAGGTATGGTCAATTGAACCTTTCTAAAGAGTTTAGCACAAGGTACCAGCAAGGAAATGCATTCACTCGAACTGGTAGGTTCTGTTCTGGGAAGCCAGTACGGGTCTTACCAGGGTGGTACGGCCTTGCCTTACCAAGTGAAGTACGGCCTAGCCGTACCAACTTGGTACGGGCCGTACCACTAGAGGCAGATCAGAGATGAAGTCTGAAACCCTGGAAACGCCTTTTATCCATAATCAAAACACAATTTACATTTCCTCTAGCATTTTATTGCATCTTCTTGAATTGTTTGAATTGTTTGAATTTACCCCTTTAGGAAATTAAACATCAAACCAAACCTTTCTCACTTCTAGTTTTTAATCGAGTTAGGTAGATTCTAACCTAGTAATTGCCCGTCCCTGTGGATCGATACCCGATTATACTACTCGATAGGGGTTGTGCACTTGCAACCCTTACTCGTGAAGTGTAAACGCGGTTTTAAAAGGTACGCCCTCAAGCGTACCGAAACTTGCGTTGCGTTTCTGCGCGAACAGGTAGCGCCAGCTTAGTCGCGAGAGGGACTTGATGCAGTGCACAGAGGTGAGTCACGAGATGGTCTGAGCACAAGGAGAAAAAGAGAGAGAGAGAGGAGCACACGGGAGAGGACGGTTATTGGGCTTTTGGCTTAGTTTTTCGTAAAATCAGCTAACGGAGCGCTCCATTAAAGTAAATAATAAATATTGATAATCACCAGTGCGCATTTAGAATCAAATCAGACGGCTGTGAATGTGACCGCATTTCGAGTGGAATGTTGCTAAAATCATATTAGTCGGACTCTATAGATCAAAGCAGGACATAGTTTGATCCTATCATTTAAAAAAGAAAGAATTATTTTCATAGTGAAGAAAATTAATCACGTTGTTATTGAATTTGTCATGACACGTCACGGGTACGATATAACACATCAAATCACATATGTTGGTCATGTGAAGTGACTTGCGTGTCGAGTGACGTGTCTATTCGTGCGACGTGTCTTTCTTCAGTTGAAAATAACACATTATGTCAAGTCACGCGAACTATTTGAGCACGTCACATCACACATAAGCACATAAACATGTCTTTGACAAAGGAATATCACAACACAAGGTATATTCTATGGTTAGAAGGCTCAGATTTTTTTAACATTGTTTGGTTATAGCTTTTTGCACTTTTTTATATATTTTGTGACATTTTCTCTTATTTTTTTCGATGGACTGATTTAAAATTTGAATAAAGTATTACACGTAAAACAGGTCTAAATGTATTTCATTATATTGTACTTACATGTGACGTTTTGTGACTATCTTTCATTATTTTAATCATGTAACGTAATGTTATAATAAACATAGAAAAAATGATATTCTCTCTACACTCTACAGGAAAATAAGTGTATTTTATTGCCTCCCTCTCTATGTTTTTTTTTTTTTGAGGAAACCTCTTTATGTAGATGAGTATATTTTTATTGCCTCTTTATGTATTTTATTGCCTCCATACTCGCTCCTGACGGTTTCTTTTAAAAATACGGGAGAGCCTAGCTATTTTCCGGAATCCATCCCCCGTTTCATCCCCCAGTCAATAACTACTAACAACTTGGGGGACCACTTACTATTTGGGGACCGCCTAATATCTGAGAAATATTTTACAACTGGCGCGATCAATTATTCACATATAATAAATAAAGTATTCATCTATAATACATCAAGTATTCACACCTAAGATATCAAGTATTTAAAAAAAAAAACTGGACACATCATTCACTCATATTTTACACGTTTTTAGAGGTGGTTTTTTTTTCTCCGTTTAATCTAACCAATATTTCTAACGATCTGTGAGGAATCTTGCAAATTTAAAACCACCAACGTCTTCTACACAATTTTTCCTTTCAAATGAGATCCATGACGATATACTTTCGAGTTGTCCGTTACACAAGTATTCACCCATCGTCATGCAAGTATTCATCCCTCATCAAGCAAGTATTCATCCTCGTCGTGTAAGTGTAAATAGTTCATGTATCAAGAGTATTACAAGCATATGTGCATATCTCGATTAATTTTACAAGAACGCGCAAGTATTCACATATAATAAATCAAGTATTCATCTATAATACATCAATTATTCACACTTAAGATATCAAGTATTAAAAAAAAACTGGACACATCACTCACCCATCTTTTACACGTTTTTAGAAGGTGGTTTTTTTTCTCCGTTCAATCTAACCAATATTTCTGACGATCTGTGAGGAATTTTGCAAATCTAAAATCACCAACGTCTTCTACACAATTTTCTCTTTCAAATGAGATCCATGATGACATGCTTTCGAGTTGTCCGTTGCACAAGTATTCACACCTCGTCATGCAAGTATTCATCCCGCATCGAGCAAGTATTCATCATCGTCGTATAAGTGTAAATAGTTCTTGTATCAAGAGTATTACAAGCATATGTGCATACCTCGATTAATTTTACAAGAGCGCGCAAGTATTTACATATAATAAATCAAGTATTCATTTATAATACATCAAGTATTCACACCTAAGATATCAAGTATTTAAAAAAAAAACTGGATACATCATTCACCCATCTTTTACACGTTTTTAGAAGTGATTGTTTTTTCTCCGTTCAATCTAACCAATATTTCTAACGATCTGTGAGAAATTTTGCAAATCTAAAACCACCAACGTCTTCTACACAATTTTCTCTTTCAAATGAGATCCATGATGACATACTTTCGAGTTGTTCGTTGCACAAATATTCATACCTCGTCATGCAAGTATTCATCTCTCATTGAGCAAGTATTCATCCTCATCGTGTAAGTGTAAATAGTTCAAGGAGGTGGGAGACGGAGGCAGAGGTGGGAGAAGGAGAGTGAGAGCGAGGCGGAGGCGGAGATGGAGAGATGAGAGAGGGAGGCGGAGGCGGAGAGGGAGAGGTGGGAGAGACGGGTGGAGGCAGAGGTGGAAGGTGGAGGTGGAGGTGGGAGAGAGAGGGAGAAAGAGGAAAGAAATAAAGGGAGAATATTTGCTAATTAATTTGTATAGACCATTAGGTAGTTAGAATTTGTAACTATAGTTAGAAGATGAAGTTAGTTAGTTGGGGGATGAAATGAGAGATAGATAGATGGAAAAAAAATATAATTACTCTAAAAATATACTAAGTATTTTTTTAAAAGATATCGTCATATGGATCTCTTCCTATCGACCAAGGATCCGTTATCGGCCCACGGGCTTAACTAGAAACAGAGAGATGATTAAAAGAAGTTGTAACAGGCCCGGTTTCGCACGATCAGCGATTTTTGCAAATTACTTCGTACAGAGAAAAGAGAGGTTTAGACAGCGGGGAGACATGGCGCGGAGAGTAGTTGACGTGGCATTCAAGGCATTGACGGCGGGGCTGGGGGTTGCGACGATCTATCTAACAGTTACCTTCTCCGTTAATGTCTATCGTGGATTCACCTGGCACTCAGCTCAATCCGTAATTTCTCAAACTCTTTTTTTTTTAATATCAGATTTAGACTTCAAACCAGCATTACATGTTTCAATATACTTTATTATTGTTCATTTTTCTGTTAAGTAGGGTTTTATGGATCAATCAATGCTTTCACCAGGCTTTATTATGGCGTTTACTCTTGTTGATGGTAGACCCCTTTTATTTTTTTTAGTATATTGAAAAAAAAAAAATCTGTATCAAAGGTGCTTGTTAGGATTTATTTGTAAAGCTGTGTGCATTACTCTCTGTAAGGATGTTTGGGAACTTTAAATGAGCTGAAAAATGTAACTGGTCTTGTTATTTAATAAAAGCCGTGAAAACTAATTATTTCAAAGAAAACAAAAGAAAAAAGAGACTAAAAGTTAACCTAGGTACACAGGATATCAGTATGCAAGTCCAGAGACAACAGCGGGTAGGGTTCAGTAATTCGTATTGCTCCTTTTTATTAAAGGTCTCTGGGTTTTGGGTTGGGAAGGTAAGTATGTTGGGTCATTTGGGTTGGGGATTTATGTCAATTTGGATTTGATGATCCGACTCTTTAACAAAATATATCCTTGGGTTCTACTTTAGCTTTTCATGGGTCACATCAGGACCTATGTTGGGTTGAGTGTGTTTAGGAATAATCGGTGGGTTAGCTGGGCCGACTGGTCAGCTCGGTATGTAAACTCCAACTCGGGGTCCAGTCAGCACAGGTCAGAATTTTATAAAAATCTGATATTGTTTGGTGGGTGGGGGGGGGTTGGGTCAGATTTCGCCACCACCAAGTGACACGATATATGAGTTCAGTCTTTCAGGATTAGCCAATATAGTAAATCTGATAATTTTTTATTTTCTTTTTCTTTTTCAATCATTTTAACGGGTTTGGCTAATATCAATCTTCAGCTTCACTTTAGTTTGTGGGACTAAGACTTGATTAATGCATTACATATCAACTAAAAAGTTAGCTTTAATAAACAAGCCACAAAAATTCAATCGAGCAAAAACTGTTGTGGGATATTTTTCATTGTCTGGTGGTACTGGTATAAAATGTCATTGGTGCTTTAGCTACATAATCATAATGCTCTCTTTGTAACATGAAATTACATGTGGATGTTATATGTTTGTGTACTTTCTGAAATATCTCCATATTGCAAGTTCGCAACTAATATGTTTTGATTTTCCTTTTCCTTATTTATTGCCAGAAGTTGGAGAAAGAAAAGCCAGAAGAATGAGATGCTAGGAAGCTGTTCGATTACCTCTTGAATTTGCCTAGCTATGAAATAATTTGATCAGAACCATTATAGCGATATTATCCCATCTTTCTTCAATTTGCTATGATGCTTTGTAGAAATTTTTTCTTATACAATTTTGGTTGCAGTTTCTGTTAATGTTGGATACAGTTTCTGTACAGTTGTTTTTGTGGTTGGTACTGGCCAGTTGCATAGATAATTGGTAGCTTACCTATTTTTTTCCTCACTAACCGATTAACTTCACCAAACCACTCATTATTGGAGCAAACGGTTCTGCTAAGAACGATTGGAATGGTTTCAGACTGCTGCAATTTCAAATTGCATTTATGTAAACAGTCAGGATAGAAAAGAGCGTTAGCTATTGTTGCCAAAGAGATGCCTAGAAGAAAACTGTAAACAAAATAAACGATCACTACACTGAAATAACCTTAATTCCAAAATAAGTAAATGAGCGATGCTTACAAGAAAAATTAGATTAAGACAGAATACCACGATATAGACTTCTAAATTACATAACAAATTAAACTTTTTAACTTCCCAGACAAACTAAGTCCTGGTCCGTTACTTCTTGCAAGCAACTTGGTGATGGTTATCCGCAGCATTGATAATATAATAACAATAATAATCCCTGATTATGGACACACCTAACTCGTGATATACCATGACATCAAAGTGCTGGAACGATGACAAATTGGCCACCAGACATTCAGGTACAAGTACAACGCCTCAGAGGAGCAGGAACGACCGAAATTTTTTTAGTTGACACCAAAAAAAAATCAAATTAAATGAATATCACCCGTTTGGAGTAATTTTCAATACTACCACCATCGCTAATCCAGTTCGCACACCTAAATGGTAGGTGCGCGGACTGGGTTCGCGCACCCAGATAATGCAGCATCTTCTTCTTTCAATCTTATTAAAATTTGGAGGTGGGCCCTGTTACCTTCTCTCTCCTCTCTCTATTTGTTAGAAAATTATAAAATAATAAAGGTGGGGCCCATAAACTTATAAATTAATGTCATATTACCTTCTCTCTCCTCCTTTAAATCTTTTTAAAATTTGGAGGGGCCCTATTATCTTCTCTCTCCTCTTTCTATTTGTTGAAAAATTATAAAACAATAAAGGTGGGGCCCATAATATAAATTAATGCGGCAGCAATATTTTGAATTGGTTTCGGCAAAACAACTGGTGCGCCAACCCAGTCCGCGCACCAACCTATTTGGTGCGCGAACTGAGTTAGTGAGGGTGGTAAAATTAAAAATCAGTCTTCGAAAGTGGTATTCATTTAATTTAATTTTTGGAGGTGTCAACTAAAAAAATTTCGGCAGGAACGACGAATCATAATTCATACATAGCTCCAGAGTTCAGACTTCAGACCGACCCGAACCCGATATGTCCACCGTTGATCGGACGTTCTAGACTCTTCCATCTCATCATCTAACGGGCATAGTACAATCTGACGTGTATTAGGGTTCCTCATCCGCCTCCTCTCTTCTCTTCCCGCGTTATATCGATCGCCTTAAACCTCCTGTTAATTCCCATTCGATCCCCACCTCCCTCCTTCAACAATGGGAAAATCCGGCGGCCGAAAGAAGAAAAACCACTCCGTCGCCGCCGCCGTGGTCACTCCCTCCCCCTCCCCTGCCCCCGCCCCGAGCCAAACCACCTCCGCCTCCCCTCCCAACGCTAACGGCTCCCTCGACTCATCTCTTCTCCTCCGCCGCGCTCACGAGCTCAAGGAACAAGGTAACCGCCTCTTCCAATCCAAGGACTACACGGCCGCTCTCCACCACTACGACCTCGCTTTGAAACTCACTCCTCGCCACCACCCCGACCGCGCCGTTTTCCACTCCAACCGAGCCGCCTGCCTCATGCAAATCCGCCCTGTTGACCATGAACTTGTCGCCACTGAGTGCTCCCTTGCCCTCGAAGCCCAGCCCCTCTTCCCGCGGGCCCTCCTCCGTCGGGCCCGAGCTCTTGAGTCTCTCAAAAGGTATGACCTTGCACTGAAGGATGTGCAAATGCTTCTAACTATTGATTCGGAGAATAAGGATGCGCTAGAGCTGGCACGCAGATTGCGAACAGCTGTTGCGCCTGCAACCGGTGGTGTTGTTGACCCTGGCACCAGCCGGCCTTCTCCTGCTGCTCTTGGGGCCTCAGCTGTTGTGGCTGGACTTGGTCCGTCACTTCCCTCTAGACCAATACCAAAGAAACAAGCTGCTGCAAATGCTAATAAATCTAGCATCGGTGTTGGTGGGGGTGGCGGTGGTGGTGCTGCTGCTGTTGGCTCAGTTTCTCCTTTGATCACTAATTCTCAGCCCAAACCTGTTGCTTCTAATGTTGCAGCACCAACAAAGGAGATTTTACCTACTCGGGAGACTTTGAAGCCAGTGGAACCAAGTGGAAAGAAGAAGAAGATGAAGGTGGAGAATGTAGGGCCAGTTCGTCAGAGGCCGCTGAAGCTGGTGTACGACCATGATATACGGCTGGCTCAGATGCCAGAAAAATGTAGCTTCAAGGTGTTGAGAGATATTGTGGCGAAGAGGTTTCCTTCATCAAAATCTGTGCTGATCAAGTACAAGGATTCTGATGGGGATCTGGTTACCGTTACTGATACACAGGAGCTGAGGCTGGCAGAATCATGTCTCGACCAGCCTTTACAGATGGAGGCAGAGAAAGCAGAAATGGGACTTTCCTTGATGAGACTACATATTGTAGAAGTCAATCCTGAGCAAGAGCCTACAATCATAGAGGAAGATCACGTCGAAGAAGAAGAAGAGGAAGAAGAGGAAGTGGAGAAAGAGGAACCAGAGGAGAAAGCAGAGCCATTCCAGAAAATTGGGAGTTTAGAAGAGCTAACGACCAATAAAGAAAAAGCTTTGGTTAAAGATGGAAAGAAGGGATGTGGCCATGCTGAGTGCAAAGAAGTCGAGATGGACGACTGGCTCCTCCAATTTGCTGAGCTATTTCGCACGCAAGTTGGCATTGACCCGGATGCTCATGTGGACTTGCATGAGCTCGGCATGGAGCTATGCTCTGAGGCTCTTGAAAACACGGTAACTAGTGAAGAGGCACAAGCCTTGTTTGAAATGGCTGCAGCCAAGTTCCAAGAGGTTGCAGCGCTAGCCCTTTTCAATTGGGGCAATGTACACATGTGTGCTGCGAGGAAAAGAATCCCACTTGATGAAAATGCCCCAAAGGAGGCCATGTCAACCCAACTTCATACTGCATATGACTGGGTACGGGAGCGGTTTGCACTTGCTGGGTCAAAGTATGAGGCGGCATTGAATATTAAGCCTGATTTTTATGAAGGGTTGCTTGCCCTGGGGCAACAGAATTTTGAAATGGCAAAGCTCCATTGGTCATTTGCTGTTGCTGACAAGGTTGATTTAGCAAGTTGGGATAGTTCAGAAACTATTGATTTGTTTGATAGCGCCGAAAAGAAGATGCGTGAGGCAACTGAAATGTGGGAGAAGGTTGAAGAGAAGAGGATGCAAGAGATTAAAGACCCACTTGTAAGTAAAAAGGAGGAGGTATTGAAGAAAAAGAGAGAAGGGATGGAGGTGACAGCAGAAGAGGCAGCCGAACAAGCGGCAGTGATGCAGCAACAGATTCATTTGTTTTGGGGAAATTTGTTGTTTGAGAGATCTCAAGTGGAGTATAAATTAGGGTTTGACGGGTGGAAGAGGAATCTTGACTCAGCGGTGGAGAGGTTTAAGATGGCTGGAGCATCAGAAGAGGATATTAATGTGGTTTTGAAGAATCATGGTTCAAATGCTGATGTGGATGCTGTGGAGTCAGAGGAAAAGACTCTGGGGATACCGGATTCAAATGAGGTTGGTGCGAATGATGAAGACAAGCATGTGGTGGACAGCTAGGGTTTAGTCCTGGTGAGGATTCTGGGTGCAAATTGGGGTTGCAAGTACTGCAAGATGTGTGGTGGTTTGAATCAGGGCTCTGGTGCTGGACATGAAACAACAGAGATGTATGGTTTTGGTATTCTTGAAGACTTGAAAAGTGTTGGTAATTAATTTTTTGTAGTGTTAAGAATGCACGCAAATTTTGCCTCAAAAACTTGATTTGTTATGTTTTTAGTGGAAATTAGTTGTATCTTTCTTTCCTTTATAAATAAGAGATTAATTATGATTGTTCAACGTAATTATGGTCAAGGCATAGTATTTCATTATAAAGAGTTGTGACATTATCTTTTGACATATTCTCAATCCGATTTTTAGAAAATATAAATTTCCCCTTAAAAATTTATCATTAAAATGCTCATGACATTATTGCCCTATTTTTTTGTTAATTGAAAATTAATAAATAAAATATCGCAAAAGGAGATCGATTTGGTGAAATTTTGATATCTAGGTAAACCGGGATTGATTATTCCGTTCCACGGGATGGGACAATTTATCCCGTTCCACTAATCTAAATCCGTAACCCGCTAATTTCTTCTTAAGTTAATAGGTTAAGCAGAGGAAAAAAATAAAAATTTGTGGGATGGAATAATCTATTCGGTCTCACAAATTTTTTTTTTTTGTTTCTTTTCTTCTTAGTTAATTAGTTACATAGAGGAAAATGTGGAACATGATAGATTAACCTGTCCCACAAAAAAAATATTTCTTAGTTAATTAGGTTAGCGGAGTTACGAATTTGAATTAGTGAGACGGGATAAATTGTCATGGGACGGAATAAATAATCCTATTTTATCTATATTTGAATTTCCAATAGAAACGACGCCCTATCACTATATTTTTTATTTTTATTTTCAATTAATAAAAAATCGGCATTATTGCGGAAGGTGAACTTTTTCTCTTTGGTATTACGTGGTACTCTTACCATAATTTTTTTTTTTTTTTTTGCGTGCAAATTATCACGCCCGTAGGCTTCATTTCCACAGAAATAACCAGTTACATAATTTTTTTGTAACATGATCTTCAGCTACTAGAAATTCAAGTTCATTCAAATCTTAGTCTATGACTCTATGCAAACCATATTACAAATGAAGGGGAGTGTACCATACTCATAAATTTATACATATTATGATTATTATAATTATGACTATGATGATGATTATTATTATTATCATTTTCCCTACTCATTATTATTATTATTATTATTATTATTCTCGTTAATATGGGAATTGATAAATTGGCAAACAATAATGACAAACATCAAAATACGTCAAAATCTAAAAAAATTATCGGTGTACTTCATTTCTTTATCATTTAGATAGACCATGAAATTTGGTGCAATTTAGAAATCAAACGGCACTAGACTTTATAGTACTCAAAATCATGGAGAATATGCAATCTTATTTTTTTTATTTAGATAAATACTGAGTAGGTTGTTACTATTGCCTAATAAATTGGTCATCAGCCATCATATTGTGTCATCATCATTATATATTTTTTTTCTTTTGAGGAAGTTATCATTATGTTATATCAATGTTATATAATATATTATCTCATGCCATTAGGTATTCTATTATATTAATAGAAAAATCTATCAACTTTCCATTTGCCAATGCAAAGATTTTCAAAACATGGTTTAACATCAGATAATCTATAGATAACAATGTCATCTCACAGCTAACCTCTAACACACCAAAAACTTGGCCTCTTAAATTCAAGACCACACTAAAGTAAGCTGTTAGAGTTGAATTTTCTTTCATTAATTTAGCCTGTTATGTTGGTGGGAAGAACCGGTTGAGATTGAAGGGAAGGGTATAAAACTCCTCATTTCGGCTGTCCCCTCGAAAGGTGCGAAATTTGACCCACCAAGGCATGCCTCGGTCTTTTTTGGCCTTCACCACATCAACGGTGTTGTCCAGAACTACACTCACAATCATTCCAACCAATGGCGGTGACATGAATATTGTATTCAGAAATGCATTGAACTGCACAACAGAGAAACTCAGAAAGTTAGTATGCTAGATGAACACAAAGTTCTTGTTATATTAAAGAGTGGTCCTAATCAATCATAATGATTGTTTGTGGAGGGGTTACACAAGCAACTCCTTCAACACCCTAGCTATACTTCCTCCAAATTTAAAAATTGGAAAAATAGCAAACATGAGCAGGACAGTTGCAAATTTTTGTTGGACACAAGTTTTGAAGCTCCTCCACAAAGAGGCTGTTTATGATGAAAATAGATTGCAATTTTGTGGACTATAAGGTAAGTGTCACTTTAATTGTGAAAATCAATAGTTAAAAAAGTTAACCATATGTAGTAGCATGGGGAAGTTAATGGAAGACAAGTTCGTATGATCTTCCTTGTATGTGATCTCTCATCTCCAGGATGTTAATCACTGTGGTTTAAACCTGACACTTTTGTAGTACAAAATTTTGAAAAAAAATAAACTCTTGCTTTGGGATCTATTCTAAGATTACCTAACTCTTCAAGCAAAATAACTTTGCTGAAATATTTCTATAACCTTACTCTGAACCGTTGTACAACAAGCAAAGAAAGGAAAAGAAAAATACATCCAATGCTATACAAATCCAGGGTAGCCCAACTAAAGGTGGGGCGTATAAATACTCAGATATTTCGTATTCTTCTAGCAGGGTATATTAGGAATACACTTTAAATTCTAAAATGTGAGGCTGTGTTAATTCTAAAGATAAAGAATCTAACCCAACCAGCATTTGAACGAACAGGTCCTCTGCCAGAAGTCGCCAAAGTGTTGTCAAAGTATTGTGGGACTGATATGCCAAGAAATAATGAAAGGCCGACGATCGTCAAATTTCGTATCGAATTCATATTGGTAAATTGTAAGAATGATATCCCCACAGATGCTGCACAATGTAAACAAGAACTTCTGCTATGTTATTATGGATTTAAGCAACTCACCGAAGCATAACCTAAAATCCACACGTGAAGAAGGTATATTTGTAGTATTAAGTGATCAGAAAAGGCATATGGTATGTCACAAGTCCTTTTTGTTTTTGTTTTTGAGAAACTTGACAGTCGCTGTCAAGGGGTATAGGTATGTCAAAAGTCAAATAGGTTTTGTAAAGATGTAATGTAAGCAGCTTTTTTATGCTTATTTTGGTGGCCAATTCCTCTTATTAGAACACAAATGGAACAGTTACACTAAAGCCAGAAAAATTTAACTGATTTTTGCAATTGACCAGACACTAATTTATTTATTTTTTATGCTTTTTAAATAAAATAAAAGTTTACATGGCATGGGTAGGTTTATATTTTTAATAAGAAAGTATCAAGTTTTAATGTCTAGAAACTGGAAGGTCAGTGGAAGTAAAATGTAGAGAAGTTTTGAGGCCTGTGGTGCAATTTGTTGTTTATGCTTATGGTATAAGACATTGCTTAAATAATCTAGGAGTATAAAAAACTCACTGATTAGGCCGAAAAGAACACAGTACAATGCTGCAAAAATCGGGAATGGTATTGATGCAAATACAGCCCCGAATTTTCCTGAAATGACATAATAATCAACCATTGCACTTTTGGAAGCTGAGAAATGTTTTGGTTCACATCAAATCTCCATTGTGTAATTCTATTTTTGTCCTCTCAGATGTGAACATAGGACGTGCGGAAGACTTCAAACATTTTCCAAAGTTAAAGAAGTTTAGTGTAGAAGAATACCTAAGATTGAGAAGAATATCATGAAAGCAGCAGATATTTGCACAACTCTTCGGCTGCCTACTCGGGTAAATCCAAGAAGCCCCACATTCTCCCTTCAATTTGTTCAATATATCTTTCAGTTAGACTAACTCATGTTACTTCCAAACATAACAAAATCTACTTGGTAGTTGGTAGGGATTTTGTTCTCTTCATGTGAAGATAGGAAAAAAGATTGGCCAATAAAAATTCTTACACGGAGACAGTTGAGCCGGTCAATGTTCCATAAAGGCCGTCCAAAAGAATTCCTACTCCCTACGCATGTAGTTTTGTTACTAACTAAACATCAGAAGGATTTCATAATGAATAAGAGGACAGAAACTATATATAAATATATAAACAAACAAACATTTAATATGTCTTACTTGCCAACCGATGCCTCGGCTTAGAACATTAGCTGGAGGCGGCGTGGCAATAGCTAGTCGTGAGGCTGCCACGTAGCCACCAGTTGACTGAAATAGAAAAATGTAAACTGAAATAATTTCCCTTTTACATATCCTTGAGGAGTTGAGAAATATATTGAGTTCTTGTATGCTTTAAATCCAAAAATCTTATGCCTATTAGAGATATTGCTAATACTCAAAGCTTTCAAGGGGAACATATCAGATTAACAAACTGATGTAAAAGTAGAGGGAATATATAATTAATGGCTACCTCTGCAAGAGAAACAAGCACTCCTGCCATCATAGCAACTGCATGTCCAGCATTAAAAGTCGGCGGGCCCCATTGCAAAGGATATGGGAACTTGATCCTAATATAAATAACCAGTCATTTTATATTCTTGTATGTTTAGGTACTTAAGATCTCGGTTTCTATGAAAAGAGTTGAGCTAAATGTAAATCAATTACTGAGTGACAGGTACAGGAATTAGTCCATGTCAGCCATACCTGGTAGTACGACCCCCAAAAATTGTAGTTTTCTACTAGATTCATTGAAAGTGTACTGTTTTCATTCACAGTTTTTAAAATCCATGGAGAAAGTAATTACCAAGGGGCAGAAGAAATGAGGTTGGCTCGGTCGGTACGGCAGTTGCTTTGGGTTCTAGCTGGTCGGTGGTTGTAAGCACCTGCACCTGTTAGAATAGTCGCAAAGACCCAAATCGCTAGCACCGATATCACAACTGGGAACCGCTCGAAAATTGGTATATCCTTAAACGGCCTGTAATTCTTCGCATACTGCACAAGTACAAGGTAGTGGAGCCCATTATTCAGGAAAAGAGGTGTCTTGAACAAGTATTCAATGCAGCATGACACTGGTGTGGATATCCTTGTGCTACTAGAAAACACAGGGGAAAGCTCATCAACTCTACTGAAAGTTCATAATACCATATCTATGAAAATAATGAAAAGTTAACTAGCTATAATTGATTAGCAAGGAGTGGAGGTTTATCATTTGATGAGTGGACAACAAAAAATTGGCCCCACCAGTGTTGGTTGAATTTGTTTTGTATAAGAAATTTTGAGTAGGCATTACCTGGGACAGTCCAATAAGAAGTATAAGCATTGGAATTCCTATCTCCACACAATCTCCAACCTGACAAAATATAGCAGTATTATTTTTCTTTTTCTTCTTTTGTCTAGCATTTATAATCGATAGAGTAACATAAATGACGAGATGGAAAAAAACTGGGAGGACTCTTTGGTTTGGAAGAAGGCGCACAAATATATTTCTGAGCAAGTGAAATCGGGTTCATCAGCACCCCTTTCCTAGTCCAAAGCTGATATGACAATTTTATCCCATTGCCCCACCCAACACAGGTGCACCCACACACAGAGTTACAGGTGCACAGACACACAACGATTATGTAAATAATGCTCCCAGCCAAATTTCCCATTTGTTCCTGAAGATTTCGCTGCAACTAGAGTTAACTTCATTACAGAGTTATCCTGATTCCTGACCAAAGAGGTTCTGTGTACTGTAATTCCAGATTTGTTCCAGAATTAAACAGGCTCTAGATAGTCCCAGAACTATAACTTAAGCCTTCCAACTTTCAGAACTAAACAGGCTCTAGATAGTTCCAGATTTGTTCCAGAATACAACCAAAGAAGCAAAATATCAAATAGTTTTATACCGATGGAAATCCACGCTGAAAGAGACCCAGACCAACTAGGCCAATAACAGGAGCCAATCCCAGAGGGCTGAAAAACCTGAAATTAACATACATACGTTAATGCATACAATAATGCACTCCTTCCCTAATTTCTTTATCATTTCACATGCTGTTCTTTTCTTCCTCATTCATGCAGGGATTAACCGAGGGCAAAGAATAATTGTGTCACAACCGTTATCTTTTCATGGTAGTTTATTTTTCTTAATTTAGAAGGTTTCTTCATGAAAATATCATTGATAATAGAATTATAGATACCTAGAAAAGACACCCCAAAGCTGGCTGAAACCAAGTACTATTTGTATGCTTGAGGCTATGATTACTGCTCCTTGAATCGCTCGCATTGTATGTATAAATCTCTATAAGAGAAAAGACAATTTATTACTGTCATATACACCTGACCAGAGCAGTACAATACATAACAGGTACAATACCTTTAAAGTTGACAGATGACTGTAACCTGGGTTTGCTATCGTGCAAAACAGATTAAAAACTTACATCACTTGGGTCCTTTAATTTAAAGTTGAGAGCTGACCGGATTCTGGGTTTGCTATAATACAAAGCAAAACAGATGAAAACTTACATCATGTGGGTTGGCGATCTTTTGAAGGGATGAATCATCAATGATGTAAAGGATTGGTATGACATAAGCAAAAGAGCCTCCAATAACAGTTGGTAGTCTGGTACCGAATAATGCTTGTAGGAGGGTATTTAAGCCCGATACAAATAGTAGTGTTTGAATAACGCGTATCTTTTCCCCCTGTACCAGAGTATATTAATCGAGATAAAATAGACAAAGAAAGATTGTGCAAGGTCCATACAGTGCATACCAGGTGCTGCCAGCCATACCAATCTGTACAATGAAATATTGGGTGATCCTTTTCTTTGTTTCATGTGTGCTCATCTTTTGGTTCTATAAATAGGAATAGAAAGCAGAGTACTGGTACTGGCATCTGCTTGATGGAACATGTACTTGAAAGTTACATACTAATTGGTTTAATAGGTAATATGTGTGGTAAGCAGAAGTCTTACATCAGTCCCTCCCATTAAAGGCACGAGCAAGGTAGGAATCATGACAGTGGTACCGAGCATAAGAAGGTAATTCTGAAATCCCAACAAAATAGTTTCAGCTGAAAAAAGTTAGAAGTTCACCGTGAGAAATACCGTACTGTTGAGAAATAATTGGGGAATTATGAGATGTTAAACCTAAATTATAATCAGTTCAGATATTATGGTAAATTAGGCAAGTACATTCTCTAGGCGTCCCTGACATAATTTTTTAAAATATATTATAGACTTCCTCTATATTCTTTTTTTCTCAAGAGATTTGGGGAATTTGACAAAAATCTTTTAGATGTATATTATTTATATTTACAACCTACTGTTGCCATTGTCTGCACAACAAAATTTTTAATTGTCTTTTACTTAAATACTTTTTTACTAATAAAAGATCACACCTCAATTATTACATCAAGTACTTTTTATTTTCAGTGATTCTGATGTATAAAAAAAGATCAAGCATATCTGGTACCATTTGTACTGTCAATTTGCATTTAAGAAAAAGACCATGAGTCAAATAATTTCCCTCTCGAATCAAAGCATATTAGAATAGTAAATTAATTGTTTTGTTCGTCGTGCCTACCCATAAAAGGTATGAAACCACATCTATTCAACAAGATAAAAAATTACCACCAGCTCATTCATCTACTGTACTCAAATTAAATATTCCTGTTGTTTCAATGACAATAATAAATGGCTCATCTTCACATGAAAAGAAAATATAAAGGGATCAACACAAAGCCTTTTCTCTATTCTTGTTTTTTTTTAACATAGTGAGGTGTCTCCTCACCGCCTTCTTATTGACACCAAATGTTAATGAATTCAAAGTACCAAACTACTGGTACTTAGATCACAATGTTTATTTTCTCTATTCTTGTAATAACTTTTCTTCTATAATTGCACAATTACAGATGAGTTCAAGAACAAAAAAAATATAACCGCTATTTCTTTTCCCAACTTTTGACCTCACATCAACTCTGGGTTTCTTCCTTTTTCTTTATTGTTTGACAAACTTTCAGTAAAATTCAAAAGCACAACAAGCATTATAGGCATGTTTATAGTCTTAATAAGATTCTACTCTTCACGTTCCATATTATGTGTGCTCTTGAGCATTGTAGAATTTTTCAGAATAAAGAACTTACATTACATACAAACTTATTGAGTTTCTTTTAGGCCCTGAAAGGAGGTTCTAAGACCAACCAAAAGCATAAAACCCAGTATGTCATTACAAGATGGTCATGAAACTTCAATGGCCACATTGTTAATTAGAACTAACAAATTGATAGTTTTCTCTTTTCGAAGGCATGTTTTAATGTTTTATGTAGCGTGCAGATACCGGGTCCTTACACATACTATGAAAGGAGGACCTTTTCTGCCGATACCGGGTCTTTACTCTTAATATGAAAAAAGGGCCTTTCTTGTTCGGTTTGTCCAATCTAAACAACTGGTGATTTTTAGGAAGATTTTTTGACACAAGCTGATCTAATCCGTCGTGGATCGGCCCGACATGAAAATGAGGACCAATATCTACTATAGATACATATTATATTTTTTTATATTCAAATCAAAAGGAAGACCCTTTTTTCCGGCTAATACCTGCTGGAAATGTATATATTAAAATGAAAACTTTGTCTTTTCGGAGCTTGATTTGAACATCAATTTCGAGGATATAAAGACCAAAGGAGAAACAATATATATCTTTTTCTCAGAATACGCAAGTACAAAGAGGCATGTGGGTGAGAGAGAGCATGTCTGTACAATATATGTTAAACCAGCTACCATAACGCGACGAGAAGTTGTTTTTTGGGGGAATAACAACGACAAGTTGAATGGCCTATACAAGCGATTGCTATAAATTTCACCGTTCAACCCTGTTTTTTCTCATATTTCTGAGTAGACTTCACTTAAAAAAAAAAATTCTTTTCAGTGTGAAGACTCCAGTTTTAGGGAAGGAAACAAAAAACCCATCAAGGTTCCCCTCAAAATACACCACGAAGATCAAATGAGGAGGGTTTGGGGTGTGGGTGTGGGTGGGAGGGGGGAGGAAGAGAGAAAGAGAGAGAGAGAGAGAGAGAGAGAGAGAGCTTACGCCATGGTGGGTTGGAATCTATGCAGTACTCCAAATCCTGGAGCTGCTCCATGGGAGGGTTAACGATGCTAATATCCGCCATGAGAGAGAAAAGGAGAGGTGCAGAGAGAGAGAGAGTAGTAACTGTATATAGTGTCAGTCTGAAGCCTCTCTTTCTCTCTAGTTAGAGTGTGAAGTGAGATAGAGAGAATCAGATGAGTGGGGGAACCCGCTTTTTAGACTTTTTTTTTTTTTTTTGTATTCTGTTTGAATTTTTCTTTTCTGTATTGGAAATCGGAAGTATAAAGTTCAAAATAAAAACGGGTTCTTTTGTCTGATGCTGACGGTTTTGGGCATCGCATGGAGAACAATATCGAAACTACCATCCACGCTCTCACCTTGTCTCTGACTGTTTCCACCGAAATTTTTATTATTGACACCAAAAAATATTCAAATTAAATGAATACCACTCCCAAGAGCTTATTTTCAATCATACCACCCACGTTAACTGAGTTGGCGCACAAGCAAGGGCGGACTTAACTGCCGAAATTTGAAAAATTGCTTGGTCAAACTTCGTGGGGCCCCCCATGTGCATAAAGCATGTTGTTTTCTTTGCTAATGCTGACAATTTTATTGCGACGCGTGGAATGGAACGAATAAGAATGAGGAGTGGCTTTGATTATATAAGCCATGTTGACTTTTCCCAAAGCCCGTAGCTATATACTCAGCACCCGATCGATCTATGTCACAAAAGTCTTAACAGAGCATGGTGCGCCAACTCAGTCCGCGCACCAACCAATTTGGTGCGCGAACCCAGTTAGCGTGGGTAGTAGGATTGAAATTAAGCCCAAACGGGTGATAATCATTTAATTTCGTTTTTTTAGAGTGTCAACTAAAAAAATTTCGGCTATTTCCAGCCCGTAGGGCGTTTTTTCTTTCAAGCCCTCTTTTCAGCTTTAATTGGTATTTTTTTTTACTTTTCCCCTGATTGTTTCTAAATATAAATTCTTAAATACAGTAGACGTGCTTGTATAACGGAATTCACATCCCCTCAACGGACAGTTCATAATTATTCTTTTAACTTGGTATGAATCTCAAAGCACAAATAATACTGGCTTTCTGCGCTATCTCCGAATAGACACCGGCTGAGAGTAAATATGGACAGGGGCGGAACCAAGGCCTGGGCCCTGACCCCCCCCCCCCCCCCCGGCCCAGAAAACATATACTGATATACATAACCCTTTAATAAAATAAAAAAAACTGGCACCCCCTCTGTCGGGCACTTTTGAATTGATAATTGCTGAATATTTTTTTTATCATTTAATCGTGTAACATGAAACTAAAACTGATATTCTGAGAGAAACTAGTTAGGTCCCCCTACCGATCATTCCTGGTTCCGCCACTGAATATGGGTCGTCTGTTTCAATTTGCTTGAGTTAGGTACATAGGAGGATACGGATCCATGTAACGTCCTTTGAAATCTTATGAAAAGTTCCATTGTGACTTTTAAGCTATTTTTTTCTAAAATTAAAACTTGATTGGGGAATGGTAAAAAGTTGCTGTTTTGTTTGATCAAAGACAAAATCTAATGGATGATTGCATATTGTACTGAGGGTATATTTGGATGCACTAAGAATAGGAGGTTATTCGAGAATAGAGGCTATTCGGAATATCGATGTGTATACAAATAATATTTTTGCTATTCAGAATAGCTAGAACAGTTGTTATTCTTTATTCCTTGTAAATGTTGGAATTTATCGTTTAAAATTACATACATTGATAATAAAAGATGAAAATGCTTACTTATTTGATGATTAAAGTATCAGTCTGTTAAATTTGAGTGGGTGTTGTTGAGCTATCTCTAGTTGTACTAAAACAGTGGAAAATTTTGAACAAGTTTAAGATTGTATTAAAGTCGATTTAATAGTTCAAACTGTGTTTAAAAAAATTAAGCAATCTAATTAAGCAGCTTAATGGATTAGTATTTTTGGAAGAACCTCTAAAATAAGCAATCTAACAAGTTTAAGATTGTATCAGTTTATTTCACAAACTCGTATTAAATTAGTGGTTCAAATTTTGAAAAATGGATTAATTTTAGTTCAGCAAATATAATATAATTTTAATTTCTAACACTCTGTTTTATTACGATAGCTAAAAACTAACAAGATGCAAAAAGCTGAAAATAATTGAACTATTGAGTTCCATTATTTTTGTAACAATATTTTAGGTGAGAAATATGAAATTGTGGGGTTGTAAGAGAATCTAGCTTGTTTGTCTTAAATTTTGAGAATATTAGATTCATAAATTTTCAGCATAGGATAATTCTAGCGTAAAAGTTAACTTTCACGGTATAAACATTCAATAACTTGAAAAATATTGTTTGTACTCAAAATAAAATCATAAATGTATAGTAAATTCTCGATTATTTAGACAGGATGTCTGTCAAATTTTTCGATTAAGTTAAATTATAAATTAATTGGTATATAATAACCATCATAGTGTCGTTAACAATTTTATCGTCAAAATATATTTAAAGAGTGAGGCTACGGTACTATGCATAGCACGGTTTGGTCCGTGCTACAGCTCAATATTTGAGTTTTCAAAATCCTAACGGTCGATCCGAACCGTTCAACATGATTATAAAATGAATATGTACTTGCAAACCAAATTTTACATTTTTTCAAATTTTTTTACTATTTTTTAAGATAGGTAGAAAATCACTGTTTTTGGATGGTCCAGAATTTTCAGATCAAGTGATTTTCTACCTATCTAAAAAAATAGTAAAAAATTCAAAAAAATGTAAAATTTGGTTTGCAAGTACATATTCATTTTATAATCATGTTGAACAGTTTGGATCGACCGTTAGGATTTTGAAAACTCAAATATTGAGCCGTAGCACGGACTAATCCGTGCTATGCATAGTACCATAGCCTCACTCATATTTAAATTACCGACTTACCGTACACACACATATGAGTAGAACTAGGGTGTTCTTAAGTTCACCAAATCTCTTTGTGAGATCAACTCTCAAAACCTGTCGGATACGACCAATCTGAACTGTTGAAACTCATATAGTTTTCGAGTGATGCATCTACATGCAAAAAATTTAATTTTTTGAATTAATTTTGTATACAGTGAAGTGGTCAAAAAAACGTTAAAAAAATGAATACAATAAAATTAATTTATAAACTTTCTAATTTTGACTGCTTGGATTTATACTAAATAAATTCGAAAGTTTAAAAATTTCGCATGTAGACGCATCACTCGTAAAATAGATGAATTTCAACGGTTCGAATTCGTTGTTTGAAGCTAATTCGATATATTTTAGAGTTGAGTTCACAAAAAGATGTAGTGAACTTAAGAACACCCTAGTTCTACTCTCTATATATATTAAATTACTTGACAAAATGCTAAATGATTTAAACTATGTTCGAATTCGATACCCTCGCTATTGCTATTT
Source organism: Carex littledalei (assembly GCA_011114355.1). Lineage (NCBI taxonomy): Eukaryota > Viridiplantae > Streptophyta > Magnoliopsida > Poales > Cyperaceae > Carex > Carex littledalei. The sequence goes on from CM022097.1 coordinate 6,917,617, forward strand.
AAGAAAATTAAAACACATCTATAACTTTGACTTTTTTTTTTAATAAAGTTTGGAGGTTTAAGTCATTAATATCTACAAAGAGATTTTACCATTTGAATTTTAAACTTGCGATCTCTCACATGAAGAATATTGTCTTTGCCATTAGATCAAAAGTTAATTCTCATCTATAATCTTAACTCTTGAACAATATTTTTAAAAGATTAAATAAATATACTTATAAAATTCAAATGTGTGTAAAAAGTAAAAAACTAATCTATAATTGATAGATCCTGTCGTGCTCAGCCTCTCAAAACAACTTCTGTTGAGATGCCCCTGGATCCATATTCTCGACGGTACCGTAAAAGATTCTCTTTTACAATTAGCTATTTACGGTTTGAGATTAACTCTCAGCCGGTTTGGAATTCGGGCTAACGCAGGGGCAGTATTATTGGGCTTTGACGTGCCAAGTTAAAGAGAACGGTCCAGATCCAATAATTGTAAAAGATTCTCTATTACGGTACCGGGGAGGATGTGAATTCGATGCCCCTGCCATCAAGTCTGTATCCTTTGTATTACTTTAGATTTAGGATTTGAAATCTCTACCGTGATCCAAATCCGTACCAATCTCGACCGTCTAATATTTGCGTCATATAGATTGGACGCTCCGGATTTGTTTTCCAGAAAGCATACGATATGAATTCCCTGGCTGTCTCCATAAATCCGTAGCAAGAAAAATCTAACAGGTAGTTCTCTCTGTTAGAAATGGAGATGATCATGACCCAACTTTGAACTGTTGCATTTATTTAAATAAACAAGGAAAGAACAAAACACAGGTCCAGCGGAGATTCTGACAGGGCAGAAGTCGGGCCCACCTTGGCGTGGTAATTTAAATAGCATCTTTTTTTAACAGTTCTCAGTTCTCACGGTCGAGAGATTTCAAATGGACCCGACAATTAAACCTATGTTTTCTCATCAAAAAAAATTAAACCTATGTTTAACAAATATCTCCAGCTCTCTTCTCCATTACGACATCTCCAGTTTATATCTTATTTTTTTTATTTTTTTTAATTTGCTTAATTTTCATAATTAGTATTTGTGTCTTAAAGTTCATGACTCATTATTTGATAATTATTCGTTTTGTATCTGTAATTGTGGATTATCCGTTCCGTGCTGGATCCGTTTAAGGCGGATTTGGTTTTAAATTTTGACATCTGTTTACTATCTGTATTTATATTCATATTTTCTCATTTATGAATATTAGCATACAAAAAAAAAATCTTTAGCTAAGAATCTAAAAGTAAAAATTTATATCGACAGGTATTAGTCGGTGTTATTGATGAACTTCCTTCTTTATGGAAATAATATTTTCAGTCAACGTAATTATTTGTAGTCTTAGGACTTTTGATACTGGCATACTGATTTTTTTTTTTTGAATAAATTATGAGAATGAACATTTATCTATTTATTCTTGTAAAAGAAATTGAGCGAAAAAATATGTTTAAAAATTGAGAAATAAAGAGTTGCTAAATTAATTTGGTTTTAGGCATTTTCTCAGTGATGGATCTACAACCATATCAAGGATGCTTAGTCACCTTCATAATTTATAAAATTTTAATCATGTTTTATTGAAATTTAATGTTATTAACTTTTTTATTTAGATCATTCTCTCTCATAAAATGTTAAATACGTTCTTATAGTCCAATGATTAAAATTTATTTTGTAATTGTTATCACATTATATATTTTAAGTTTCAATTCTCTCAATCTAAATTTTTTTAAATTTGTACTTGCATTTTTCTGGTTGAATTACCGTAGCAAGTGGGTACTTGATGGCAGGTGGTTTCCTATTTGTCAAGAAAGGAACATATCTTTTAGCAGAGGATAATTAATGAGGTAGCGAGGAGGCGGCATCTCAGGCCACCTTATATCATCCCCCATATTGGCTTTAAGCTTTTACCCATGATTCTAAAGTAATTTCCACTCATGCCACTGCAAAACCTCACAATTTCATGAACATCCATGCAAATCGTAAATTGTACATTTGTACTGAACATAAAAATTGCCTATATGACCATAATATATATATATATAGAGACAGAGAGATAGGCTATGGTGAGTTGTGAAGTAAAACATTGTTTTACTTCACGCCATATTTTCTTTCAAAATTCAAACAACCGATCTGAACCGTTCAATATTTTCTAAATATTGAAATGTGCTTGGAGACTAAATTTTACATTTTTTGGAATTTTTTTACTATTTATTAAGCCACTTTGAAATCGCTGATCCACTGTGAACAGTAAAAAAACAGTACAATTTTCTAGACCACCGGATCAGCGATTTTCAAAGTGGCTTAATAAATAGTAAAAAAATTCCAAAAAATGTAAAATTTAGTCTCCAAGCACATTTCAATATGGAGAACATGTTGAGCAGTTCGGATCGGTTGTTTGAATTTTCAAAATGAAAATATGAGCGTGAAGTAAAAATGACCTCTTACTTCACAACTCACCATACCCAGCTTATATATATATATATATATATAGAGTATGGCTAATGTGCTTCCTCTATAACTTCGGCCTCGTGCTTCCGGGGGCATATCTTAGTGTTTGATGTTCAAACAACAAATTCAAACCGTTAGATGTTCAATCTATATTAAAATGTACTTGGAGACCAAATTTTACATTTTTTGGAATTTTTTTACTATTTATTAAGCCACTTTGAAAATTCCAGATCATATGGTCCACACTGTTTTTACTATTCACCCGGATATGTAATTTTCAAAGTGGCTTAATAAATAGTAAAAAAATTCCAAAAAATATAAAATTTGGTCTCCAAGTACATTTTAATATAGATTGAACATCTAACGGTTTGAATTTGTTGTTTGAACATCAAACACTAAGATATGCCCCCGGAAGCACGAGGCCGAAGTTCTAGAGAAAGCACATTAGCCATACTCTATATATATATATATATTATGATTTTGACTGCTTGACTCTATCCTAAATTAATTTATTAACCTTCTAATTTTGACCGCTTGACTCTATCCTAAATTAATTCGAAAGTATAAAATTTTTGCATGTAGACGCATCACTCGTAAGGTAGACGAGTTTCAACGGTTCGGATTCGTCGTTTGAAGCCGATCCGATGGGTTTTAGACTTGAGCTCACCAAGGGACTTGGTGAACTTAAGAACACCCTAGTTCTAACCTATATATATATATATATATATATATATATATATATAGAGCTGGGCTATGGTGAGTTGTGAAGTAAGATGTCATTTTTACTTCACGCTCATATTTTCATTTTGAAAATCCAAACAACTGATCTGAACCTTTCAACATGTTCTCTATATTGAAATGTGCTTGGAGACCAAATTTTACATTTTTTGGAATTTTTTTACTATTTATTAAGCCACTTTGAAAATCGCTGATCCGGTGGTCCAGAAAATTTTACTGTTTTTTATTGTTCACAGTGGATCAGCGATTTCAAAGTGACTTAATAAATAGTAAAAAAGTTCCAAAAAATGTAAAATTTAGTCTCCAAGCACATTTCAATATTTAGAAAAAGTTGAACGGTTCGGATCGGTTGTTTGGATTTTCAAAATGAAAATATGGCGTGAAGTAAAACGACGTTTTACTTCACAACTCACCATAGCCTATATATATATATATATATATATATATATATATATATATATATAGAGTAAGGCTACGGTGCTTTGTAAAGTAAACCACCCCGTTTACTTCGGGCTACTTTTTGGATTTTGAAAATCCAAACAACCGATCCGAACCGTTCAACATGTTCTAAACATTGAAATGTGCTTGGAGACCAAATTTTACATTTTTTGGAATTTTTTACTATTTATTAAGCCACTTTGAAAGTTTCTGATCCGGTGGTCCAGAAAATTTTACTGTTTTTTACTGTTTGCCGTCGGATCAGCGATATTTAAAGTGGCTTAATAAATAGTAAAAAAATTCCAAAAAATGTAAAATTTGGTCTCCAAGCACATTTCAATGTTTAGAACATGTTGAACGGTTCGGATCGGTTGTTTGGATTTTCAAAATCCAAAAAGTAGCCCTAAGTAAACGGGGTTTACTTTGCAAAGCACCGTAGCCTTACTCTCTCTCTCTCTCTCTCTCTATATATATATATATATATATATATATATATATATAGTGAGTGGCTACTCTACTTACATAAGCATATGAAAGCATATGCTTATAAGTCATTTTTGCATTTTTAATGTCTAAATGGTCGTTCTGAAGCGCTCAACATGTTCTCCATATTAATATGTGTTTGGAAACGAAATTTTACATTTTTTGGAATTTTATTACTATTTGTTTAGAATTTTTCAAAATAGCATTTTTCAGATTTTTTTTTTATTTTTTTTACCATATTAAACCACATTTTTGAAAAATTCTAGAAAAATAGTAAAAAAATTCCAAAAAATGTAAAATTTCGTTTCCGAACACTTATTAATATGGAGAACATGTTGAGCGCTTTAGATCGACCATTTGGACATTGAAAACGCAAAAATGACTTATACACCAATCTCTAAGCTAACTCCGTTTTCTTCGCCGTCTTCTCTCTATAACTCTCTAGACCGTCCCGTTTGAATCCTAACTTGAAGTAAAAGATCAAAGGGGAAAGTTAGAATTGAATGGTAGAATAATGGATGCCTTCTCCCTTCTGCCCCTGTCATATATATAGCCCCCTAGGACGGTCTGGTCTTGAAATCGGGAAGTAAATCTGCGATTCTAGCAAGAAACGACAATTTTGGCTAGAAATCAGCAAGTTCTGGAAAGTCTGGCGGGTGCAGATCTCCAGGATCCTCTACGGGTCGTGAAGATTTTCTTCTGGTTGTAGCGAGTATGGCGGTTATGAGTCTGGCGGGTGCAGATCTTCAGGATCCTCTACGGGTCGTGAGATATTTCTTCCTGCCCGTAGAGGGTCTGTGTTTCTTTTCCTGGTTGTGATCGGAACATGATTTCTACTGTTGTGAAGATATTCTTCCCGGTCGTGGTTTTCTCAAATTGGAATTCTTCTAAGTCTGGAGATGATTATGGTCCGAGAAACGTCTTCTTCGACCCGTAATATGGGTTGTCTATTGCGCCTACTCTACCTCAGCTTCCTTAATTGGATTACAATCAGAAACAAATTAGTCTCGGCCCGTAATATGGCTATTTTGTGTTGTTTTCCTGTTTTTTCATGCATTATGAACAAACCACGGCAGTAACTTGATTCTTGGTGAAAACCTAGGTAAACTTAACTAAACTATAACAAAATCAAGGAAATTGGACTAATATTTGAGGTCTATATAATTTACGCCTATCAGTATTTCATCCTCTTTTAGTTGTATTTCATTGTTTTCTTGTTGTCATTCATCTTGTACTGGTTGTCTTTCACATTCTACTGGCTATCTTTCAACTTTTTCTAGTTGTCTTTCATTTTCAACTAGTCATTTTTCATTTTGTGCTGGTTGTCTTTCATCTTCTTCTAGTTGTATTTCATCTTCTTCTAGTTATCTCTCATCTTGTACTAGTTGTCTTTCATATTTTTCTATTTATCTTTTATCATCTACTGGTTGTCTTTCTTCTTCTTCTAGTTGTCCTTAATATTCTACTAGTTGTTTTTCACATTCTACTGGTTGACTTTCAGGTTCTACAGGTTGACTTTCATTTTCTTCTACTTTCTTTCATGCTCTACTGGTTGTGTTTCATATTCTACTGGTTGTCTTTTATCTTCTTCTAGTTGTATTTCATCTTCTTCTAGTTGTTTTTCATATTCTACTAGTTGTGTTTCATCTCCTACTAGTTGTCTTTTATCTTGTACTAGCTGTCATTTAAATTCTACAAGATATCTTTCATGTTCTACTGATTGTCTTTCATCTTCTTCAAGTTTTCTTTCATGTTCTATTGGTGGTCTTTCATTTTAGTTTTATTTCATGTTCTACTGTTTGTCTTTCATTTTCTATTGCTTGTCTTTGATCTTCTTCAAGTTGTCTTTCATCTTCTACTAGTTGTTTTTCATCTTCTTCTAGTTGTCTTTCATGTTGTGTTGGTTGCTTTCATATTATACTGGTTGTATTTCATGTTCTACTAGTTGTCTTTCATCTACAACTAGTTCTATTTCATCTTCTTCTAGTTGTCTTTCATCTTGTACTGTTTGTCTTTCATGTTCTGCTGGTTGTCTTTCAAGTTCTTCTGGTTGTCTTTCATCTTCTTATAGTTTTCTTTCATCTTCTGCTTGTTTTTTTTTCATCTTCTTCTTGTTGTATTTCATCTTCTACTAGTTGTTTTTCATCTTCTTCTAGTTTTCTTTTATCATGTATTGGTTGTCTTTCATATTCTACTGGTTGTGTTTTATGTTCTACTGGTTGTATTTCATGTTATACTAGTGTCTTTCATCTACGACTGATTGTATTTTATTTTCTTCTAGTTGTATTTCATCTTCTTCTTGTTGTCTTTCATCTTGTACTGGTTGTCTTTCATGTTTTTCAAGTTGTCTTTTATCTTCTTCTAATATTCTTTCATCTTCTACTAGTTTTTTATCTAGTACTTGTTGTCTTTCATGTTTTACTGCTTATCTTTCATCATATATTGGTTGTCTTTCATGTTCTACTAGTTGTCTTTCATCTTCTTCTAGTTGCATTTCATGTTCTATTGTTAGTCTTTCATCTTCTTCTAGTTGTCTTTCTTGTTATATTAATTATTTTTCATCTTTTTCTGGTTGTCTTCCATGTCCAACTAGTTGTCTTTCATCAACTGCTTGTTTTATTTCATCTTGTACTGGTTGTCTTTCATGTACTACTGGTTGTATTTCATCTTCTACTAGTTGTATTTTATTTTCTACTAGTTGTTTTTCATCTTCTTCTAGTTGTCTATCATATTCTACTAGTTGTCTTTCATCTACGGCTGGTTGTATTTCATTTTCTTCTAGTTGTATTTCATCTTCTTATTGTTGTCTTTCATCTTGTACTATTTGTCTTTCATGTTCTTTTAGTTGTTTTACTTTTTCTGCTTCTAGACGTTATTCATCTTGTACTGGTTGTCTTTCATGTTATTCTGCTTATCTTTCATCTTGTATTTGTTGTCTTTCATGCCCTACTGATTGTCTTTCATCTTTTTCTAGTTTTTTTTTCATCTTCTACTTGTTGTTTTTCATTTTTCTACTAGTTGTGTTTCATTTTCTTTTAATTGTCTCTCATCTTTTACTTGTCATGTTTCACCTTCTTCTAGTTATTTTTCATCTTCTACTATTTATTTTTCATCTTATATTGGTTGTCGTTAATACTACTGGTCTCTCATCTACGACTGTTTGTATTTCATTTTCTTCTAGTTGTCTTTTATCATGTACTTGTTGTCTTTCATGTTCTACTAGTTATATTTCATGTTCTACTAGTTGTCTTTCATCTTCTTCTAGTTTTCTTTCATCTTATACTTGTTGTCTTTCATGTTCTTCTGATTGTCTTTCATCCTCTACTAGTTGTCTTTCATGTTCTACGGGTGTCTTTCATCTACTACTGGTTGTATTTAATCTTCTTCTAGTTGTCTTTCATCTAGTACATGTTCTTTTCCATCTTATTCTAGTTGTCTTTCATCTTATTCAAGTTGTTTTTCATCTTCAACTACTTGTCTTTAATCTTGTATTGGTTGTTTTTCATGTTCTATTGGTTGTATTTTATTTTCTTCTAGTTGTATTTCATCGTCTTCTAGTTGTCTTTCATCTAGTACTCGTTGTCTTTTATGTTCTTCTAGTTGTATTTTATCTTTTACTTGTTGTTTTTCATCTTAGTCTTTCATTTTTTTCTAGTTGTCTTTTATCATCTACTAGTTGTTTTTCATTTTATTCTGATTGTCTTTCATGTTCTACTAGTTATTTTTCATCTTTTTCTAGTTGTTTTTCATCTTGTACTGGTTGTCTTTCATGTTCTGCTGGTTGTATTTCAACTCGTATTGGTTGTCTTTCATGTTCTGCTGGTTGTCTTTCAACTCGTATTGGTTGTCTTTCATGTTCTACTGGTTATTTTTCATCTTTCCTAGTTGTATTTCATGTTCTACTAGTTGTATTTAATTTTTTTCTAATTATCTCTCATTTTGTACTGATTGTCTTCATGTTCTACTAGTTGTAATTATTTATGGGAGCTCGTAAATAATAAGAAACTGTCACCAAGTAAATTCTATACTTGGGCAAGTATTGCTCACAATGCGAATTTTTTTGAAGGAAAAAGAGTAAAAACTTGTCCAAAACTAAAACGACCATCTGGATTTGTTATACGAAATTTGAAATATTAGAATTAGGGGTGTTCATCGGGTCCGGTTTAGTCGGTTTTGAACCGAACCGAATTAGTTTGGACCAAACGGTTCGGTTTGTTCGGTTTAATGGTTCGGTTTGGTTTGCTTTTTAAAACCGATTTATAATTTCGGTTCGGTTCGGTTTGAAAATTTTCAAAACCAAAATAACTGAAGACCGAACTTTTATATATTATGAATTTGGTCCGGACTGTCCCGGTTTATTTCTTAACACTCCGGTTTATTTCTAATCAATTGCGTTAAATACTTCGGTTTATTTCTTAATATACTTCGGTTTATTATATATCAATTGCTTTAAATAAAAAAATTAATATATTTTGATTTGAACCGAATAAACCGAACAAACCGAAATAAAACTTTGGTTCGGTTCGGTTGCAATGCTAAATTGGTTCGGTTCGGTTCTATTTTAAAAACCGAATTATTACTTTGGTTTGCCTAGTTCGGTTTAGTTTCAACCGAACCGAACCGATGAACACCCTAATTAGAATGCGCTGTGAAGATGTGTAAAAGGGAAGGTAATCTTTTCACATGCGCCAGAACCGCTACTATCATTTTCATTCATTTAAATGTTAGTAATGTTCCTTGAACATTTTATGTTGAACACAGTAGAAGTTACAAGATATTTAATACAGAACTGAGGTCATCATTATAGCAAATATACTTTTGACCCTTGTGGCTTGTTCCGTATCTGTTTTTATTGATTTAAAACTCTTAACGCGCCAAATTGCTCCAGCATATTTATTGTTTTTAAGTGCTCAACAAGCAAAAAACAGAATTCAATAACCACGAGGGTTTAGACTTGTTTAAATTGCTTTAGACAGAAATTCCGTGCAAAGTTTTGTTTGAACCGTATGATTTAAATCAACCAGCATCCTATCAAAATTAGTGGTAGCGTTCTACTAACTCTACTCATAAGATAATAAAAGTATTTATTTTTCATATTATGCATTCAATCGTACAGCTCAGAGAGGCTTTGTATGACCTCTTGTCTAAAGAAGCCATTTGAACAGCTCCCAAAACCTAACCATGAATAGAATGTTACAAAGCGGTAAAAAAATACTGCAGCCAAGGACCAAAAAAGAAAAGAAAAAGAAAACAGTACTGGAGTGCAAATGCATATGTTCAAACCTTCCAGCTAAAGAGTACTCACCAGCTACCCACCCCGCTGCCCCAAATTAGAGAACCAAATTTTTCGTAGTGGTCTAATTAAACACAAAAGCTTCATAATCAACGGCACTACCCCACTAACTAATTAGATGTCCTGCAACAATACAGTTGTTTTTGTATAAAATCAAAAGCAACCTTTTGAGGAAAAAGTAACGGGAGATATCTATCGGTACTCTTCAGGGAGTCTGTAGCCAGTCATAACTATTTTATCAGCGAACATTTTACCAGTCTTCGGCATAATGTGCCAATGCAACGTCAAGTTGAAGTCTTTTCCCTTCAAATTGCTTCCCTGTACAAAGTTTTACCATTCAGATACCAAAAACCTCAGACAAGCAGTGGCATATCCTAGATTGCCCACTTACAGACCAAACAAGTCCTTGACCAAAATATTTGGTTCGTATCGGTGGTACATACCAGTAGTGATTGGTATTTGCTACATCCTGGCAAATTGAAAGGTGTTCTGAGAATGGTATTGCATTGTCCTTTTTCTAATTAAAAATTTGAATCATTGTTACCTGATCAACAAAGCGGTATTTATTGGTTGTGTGAATCCAGAATTTGGAATGTTCTTTTGATGGTATAATTCCATCCCACAGAGAAACCTATCATGTTGATGAACAGTAAATATGTAAGATAAACATATCAACTGAACTTTAGCAGTAGCACAAATGCAGTGAATCAAAATTTGTTCTTGTTGGCTTTGGTATAGGTTACATTTCTTGTCATTTTACTAATATACTGAGATGAAAAGTAATGTGGATCTGTTTTTTAAGGAAAGGGGATTAATAAAAGCTACAATTTCATTGCTAAGCCTAGAAAAATACATACAAAAACCTCAAATCGCATTAAACTAAAATTGATATACCTGATTTAAGGCATTTTGCGGGGTTTCATACTCGGCAGCCACAAAAACAAATACCTATCATATAACAAACAATATTGAAAACAACGTTAGCATTACTGTTCTGTTTTTTCTTTACTGTCTAAGAATTCTTCAACAAACAACATAATTGTTCTTATTTTAACAAGGAGCAGTTTGCTGTGTAGCATTGTGCAAAATCCTTACAAAGGAATAGTTTCCACAACCACATTGTCCGATATTCATCCATATCCCTGCCATTGACGTGTTCTACAAACAATATTCAACCATGTCCCCACCAATTTCCTCTAACATAATCTGTCCAATTTTCATCTCAGTTTTTCATGCTTTACAACTGAGAAGAAAGGAGGGCCAGCTTGATGCTTCTTGTTTGTTTAAAATAGGAAAAAACAAAAAGACTTAAGGGTAGGGACATAATTCCCCCTGTTTCTGCAAGAGATAATTGGAAATTTCTCATATTGTAGGGTATGCATCATAGCTTAGTGTTTGCAGGAGCAGTTAGACATTTTTGGATTACGCAAGGAGAACTTTCCAATGCAGCCCTTTGAAACATTAATATACTGTTAGTAACTCTGAATACAATTACATAAAAATAAAATAAAGCTAGGAAACCAGGCATAAGGCAATTCCTCTCAAGTCAGGCTTTGCTCTCATTTACTTCTTTCTGAATAAAATAGGCGCCTTAAAAGTATTAGGAACAATTATTTATGCAAAAGTAAAAAGTATTTGTCATACCTGTTTGGTGTTCCAAGTAAACAAGGATGAGAGATCGGATGATACATTTAGAGTCATGCTAACCTAAAATGATGAAATGAACCAAAATAGCTAATCAACATGTTTAATTTCATTTTAGTTAAATAAGCTTAGCAATAGGCTTACTATTAACAACGAGTATGGCATTTGGTCAGGTCACCAAATTTTCAAGTTAACACTCAATAAAAAGAATCATAAATGATAAATACATTCGATCAAACAAACAAGATCTACATTCACACATAAGAATATTGAATTTCTACTGATTCAATTGAATTACAGAGCAATAGTGGATTAATAAACATAGTGTATTAATTTTTTTTTAAAACCAGCTATTACCTCATCGTTACCATTTGCTTGCTTCTGAAACCAGTTAATGTTCAAAATCTACAAAAAAAAATGAACAAAAAAAATGAATTAAATGAGGGAAGCACCTATAAAATACGCCTTAGTTAAGCTAGCTATATTACCATACAGACCGATTACCACAGAACCAACTGGTTGAGCCCGCAAAGTGACAAACTGAACTAGATTTCAGAGGTCTGCGTCTAAACTCTAATTCAATCGGAAATCCCACACACAGCCTGTATCCCAAACTATACATTTCTCTAACTCTTGACCAGATTTGCAAATGAAAGCAACTGAAAAGGTTCAGGATTAGCAATCCTTTTTAGAAAAGAAAAAAAAAAAAAACTATGAAGAGAATTTTGATTTGGTAATTCAGAGAGAGGGATCAACTTATTGTTTCTTATCATTCATTTGTGAAAGATGCCAATGGATTTTATCATCCATCCACTTGTGTGATGAATTAATTTACGACTAGGCACCTTCTTTCAACGTAGTCCCGGAAATCTTGAAACGTAAAACTGAACGACTGGTGAAAGGTTTGAGGGAGAAGAGGGGGGAGTGGGTAATGGTAAGCTTACCTTGACTTCGGCGGAGGGGGAGGGGAGGTTGAAGTTGTCGGAGATAGAGGCCAAGGTGCACATCGCCGCCAGCATGGTTACCCCGAAGGTTAACACCGCGTTCGCTCTGTACCAAAACGAATGCATGGCTAAATCTAAAACCCTTCTCTCTCACTCTCGATCGAGGAAAGCAACTTCGATCGATCAAGGAGGGTTGATTCTCGATGGGGAGTGGGGAAAGACCGGACCTAGGTTGGATTAGACAGGACTGGATGGACCTGGAGTATGGATCCGGATAACTCAAAATTTAAATTTTAAATCCGAACCGTCCGATCAGAATCCGTATCAATTCGGTATCAATTCGGTTCGAAGCAGAATTTACGAAACCTTTTCAATATGCAAATTTTAATCCGAAACTCCGATCCAAATTCAAACTTTTGAGTTACTTTATAACATGAGTATGATCGGAGGAAATCATATCCTCGCCGGTAAGGTAAAAGGAAATCTTTCAGAATTAGTAGATCCGGACCGTTCTTTTAATCTGTTACTACTCTTAAAGGGACTCCTACATTTTCAATAGGCACTAGATTGTAAATTTGAATTGTGAAGTAGTGAACCTGTCCAATACCGGAGAAGATACTTTTCTATGATCTGAGAAGATCAGAAGATGGATCATGTAATTAGTTTAAAGGATCATTGTATTTCAACAAATTACTTCAAATGTATATTATTTCTACAAATTTCTTTAAATCATACTTATTATTACTTTTTTTCGAACGATTAAAAAAATGAACTGGACAAAAAAGTTAACAATTTGTTCCGAACGAACAATTTCTTTTTTCCTTTAATATACAAGTTGCAACATTTATAGTCACAGTAAATTGTAGAAGATTTTTTTTGGTTGAATATAAGATGACTATTGTAGCCATACATGCACTAAAAAGTTGTTGAGTAGTTAATTATATTGAGTAGAATGAAAATGCACTGTTGGTTTTGTGTTCCAATAATGTTCTATATTTTTTTTCTCCGTTTTTAAAATCCGAATAGTCGATCCGAACCACTCAGCATGATCTTCATATTAAAAGATGCTTAAAGACCAAATTTTATATTTTTTGGAATTCTTATACTATTTTTTTAGATAGGTACAACATCACTGTTTTGGATGGTCCATAATCTTCTGAAAATGGTGATTTTGTACCTATCTAAAGAATAATAAACAAATTTCAAAAAATATAAAATTTGGTCTCCAAGCACATTATAATATGAAGATCATCTTGAGCGGTTCGGATCAACTGATTGGACTTTAAAAATAGAGATAAGAATGTAGAACATGATTGAAGCATAAATCCGATAATGCATTTTAACCTACTCTCTTTATTTTTTAAAAAGACAGTTGGGAGTCAAGCCACCCAACACTCTTTTCAAATCTGTTAATTACAACAAATGATTTCCAACATCCGGATTTAAAACTCATGACCTCCAACATCAGAAGACATGTGTCTTTGCCACTAGACCAAATGCTAGTTCTTATTTTAACCCTACGCTTATTAAATAATTTAATAAATTTGGAATTTATATCTAATTGTAAGATCGTATGGATGCTGAATTTTGTTTTCTAACTTTAGATGTGTTAAATAATCGTGGTACTAAAAATTTAGTAGATCAGATGGTTGAAGATTTTGATTCAAATTTCTTTTATGCTAATATTTCTAATTTTCTATTGACGGGCATATGTTTTTATCTTTTGTTTTTGTATTTGTAGTTGCAAACTTCTTGCAACTCTGCAATCAAATTGTGAAATTGTGATAGAGAATGTTACTTCCACGTGCTATAAGCATAAGAAAACTAATTGTAATATTATAGTTGATCTGTGATTAGTGAATTAATAACACTATTGAAAAGTGTGCATTGGAAGAGACGATGGCAGTTAGAGGTGTTCAAACAGTCGGTTCGGTTGAAACCGAATTAGAATAATCAAACTAAACTTTTTTAGGTTTTCAAAAATAGAACCTAACTGAACCAATTAAACTTATGAACCGATTAAGAACCGAACCGAACAAACCGAAGTAGACATATTGGTGCCATTATTAATGAAAATTACACATGTTCATACACAAGTTGTTCAAATTTCATACAAAATATGTAGATGTTCTAAAATATTTAAACTAAAATGAAAAGAAGCAACATATTCGATCGAACTACATTCCGGAGTGCGGAATGACAATTGAACCAAATAAAATATAAATCATACTTGAACTAATATAATTCGGTCAGTTCAGTTTAGTTGGTTTTGAAAACTGTAAACCGAACCGATCCATTTAAACCGAAAAACCGAACCATTTAAACCGAAATTTTTTAGTTCGGTTGAAAACCGAACAAACCGAACCATTTGAACACCCCCTATGGCAGTTTCTAATGAATTTTTGCAAAATAAAAGCAACAGTAATCGAGATTTGATGTCTTAAAAAGCTCTAATATTTTATTTTACCTTTTACCGAGTAATTTGTGGAAATGAACAGTATTTGAAATTTTGAATCGTTCTTATGAAATTAAATCACCCCTTCTCTCAAAATTAATGTACATTTGGGTTTGATCGTACCGTCTGAACCCAAATTTAACCATTCCAACATTTAGCGGACCGACAACATAGTTACGGACACAAATGTATAGACTGAAAACTTGGAAGGGTTGCTCCTTCTCCACGTGGCAATCTATCACTGGATATTACACGTCCGATGAGATTTAATGGATTCGACTACAACAGGAGCATAGACCGGAAAACAAAATTGAGCTGTCCAGAGTCCAGACCAATTGGACTGGAATCCCAGATTTTTTTTTTTTAAATAGAATTACTTTAAATTATTTCAATGGAACAAGCCTTAAATTTCGAAAACTAGCCTCCACCGATTCCTATAATCGGTGAAGCAAAAAAAACCCAATCTACACCGGTCCTAGGGACCGGTGGAGCCTGTTTTGCACCAGCTGATACCCTCGCCATAGAAAATCCCTCATCTATATCTCCACCGATCCCTAGGACCGGTGGAGCCTTGATTTCCAAATTTGAAGCCCGATGGCTCCATCTCTGTCTCTCCCTTTCCTCTCCTTCATCGTTTTTCCTCTTCCAAACTCAGTTTTTTTTTTCTTTTTCTTTTATCCTCTCAATTTACTCAATCATTTCTCCATCCAATTGTTTTAAAATTTCTGGATCGTCTAAGAGAGTTAGAAACTCTTCAGATTTACGATTTTGACAAGGTAAATATCCCTCTTTTTGTAATTTTGCGGAGAAAGAAGAAAGAAGAATGGAGGTTGGGAAGAGAAGAAGAGAGAAGAAGAATGGTGCGGCTGTCTGTGATAAACCATAAACCTACACCGATCCACAGGACCGGTGGAGGCATTTTTGAAGCTCCACCGATCCACAGAATCGGTGCAGGGGTATTTGGTGTCGTCGTCCGTGTAGTATGGTGTGGCTGGTGCAAAACGGGCTCCACCGACC
Organism: Carex littledalei; assembly: GCA_011114355.1. Classification (NCBI taxonomy): domain Eukaryota; kingdom Viridiplantae; phylum Streptophyta; class Magnoliopsida; order Poales; family Cyperaceae; genus Carex; species Carex littledalei. The sequence continues at coordinate 6,933,104 of CM022097.1, forward strand.
TAGGATCGGTGTGGGTTGTGTTTTCTTGCTACACCGGTCCGTAGGATCGGTGGAGGCTAGTTTTCTAACTTCCGCCCCACCAAGGCTTGTTCCGTTGAAATAATTTAAAGAAATACTATTTCAAAAAAAAATCGGAATCCCATTCACACATATATGCTTTTAATTCAATTGTAAAATAATTTCACCATTCCAAAAGATGGAAAAGAAAAAATTTGCTCCCTTTTTTTATTGTTGTCTAAATTTCACCTCAAGTCGCAAAGCAATGCACTCTACGTCCGATTCATACTCTTTAAAAATTTGTTCGTCTTAACCTTTTTTTTTTAAGAGAGGAGGATAAACCATTTTTGGTGGTTATTTTTTGAGAAAATTTCATGTATATTTTATAAAAAAACTTCAAAATTATCATACTTTTCTTATAAAATTTATAATATCGTATTTATCATTTCAAATTTCTAAAAATTGCAAATATAATCAATTTATTGTCTATTCTATTAAAGCTCATTTTATATCTATAAAGATCTTACTTTATCCTTTATTTAAAAATAAAAATATGTAACTTGTATAAGAGAAATATTCAATGTTCTAATTGAACAATTTGTGAGGACGAATATTTTAGTTTTCTACTTATGATTTGTTTGTCCTTACAAGTCACAACCCGTCCAATTAGAAGACTAAATATTTTCCTTACACATGGCATAATTTTTTTTAATAAATAATAAAATAGAGAATTTAATACATTTAAATAATTTTAAGAAAAAGGTAATAAATTAAATAAATCTGTAAGTTTTCGAAATTTAGAAGGGTAAATATGATATTATAATTTTTAGAAGAGAAAATATGTAATTTTGACACTTTTGAAGGATATTTGTGAAATTCCCCCTTAGTATTACAAAAAAATTGACACGAGAAGAATACACAAGACTAATTAAAATACCTGATTTAATAAATCGTTGCAAATTGTTGAACTTGCTGTCAAGTTGACCCTCAATACAATGCCGTATTTGCTACGAAATCAAACAACGCGCTCCAGAGTTTGAATTACGATCGCCTATAACATTACATGCTATCCATATCTTCAACAATTTACATATATGCTTTCATGATTGTGCATAATTTGAATTTAAAATGGAAAATTTGACTCAAATTGAACCAATCAAAAATGAAAGTAAAGTGATTATGAAATGACAAAAGAGTTCGTCATCTACAAAATTACCAACATACATTCGGCATTTTTACTTAAAGTTAGAAACATAGCAAAGAGCATAAATTAGACTGAAATTAGAATAGAAATAACTAAAATTAATTTAATATTCATTTCAAAAATACTGTATTCATGTAATTAATTTTTACCCTCAAACAACTAATTTTGATTGCTTTTAACACTCGGAATTTGAAAAAAAATCTCATACACCTCATAAATTAATTTCTAAAATAAATGAGCAAATATGAATTAACATTTTTGTCAACATGACATTTTGAAAATAATTTCATTAAAATAAATCTTTCTAATTATGAAATTATCATAGACCCCTGAAATTACAAATAAAATTATCACCTATGATTAGAAATTAGAATAAAATTATTGCTCTAAGCAAACATGAGCTGCATGTATTTTTTATATTTTTAAACTCGGCCAAGATAAATTGCAACAGCCTGTCTCCAGTTTCTACATATATTGCAGATCCGTTTTCCAAAGAAATCTTAAACAAAGTTCTAACGAAAAGAAGCCGGTGGTGACTAGGGACTAAATTATTCAATTACCCTCAAACTAAAGGTCCAAGTTTAAAACAGGTACATAATCTTCATCTCTCAAGTGCTCCATCAACCCATCAAGGGCTGAATAAATATCATGACATTGTGCATGAAGCTTATCCCCATTGAAAAACCTATGCAATTCACCGGTACTCGTCTCCACCCAACTTAAACCCGGCGTCTTCTTTACACCCTTTTCTTTCATTGTCACTCTAAGTTGCTCCTTGTCGCTCCACCGAGACGCATCTGCATAAGTATTTGAGAGGAGAACCCAATAGCCCGAATGGTTTGGATCCAAATCAAATAGCTTTTTTGTCACAATCTCAGCTAGCTCCAGCTGGCCATGGATCCGGCACCCATTCAGCAATGCACTCCAGCAATGAGCATCAGGCTCTATAGGCATGACATTAATAAACTCCAAGGCCCTGTATAATTCCCCTACTCTAGCTAAACAATCTACTACACAACAATAGTGACCCAAATCGGGGGTAATGCCGTACTTTGTACTCATGCTCTCGAAATAATACAATGCATCTTTGACCAAAGCCATGTGGCTACAGGTCCATAGAAGTGCTGTAAATGTTATACGATTCGGTCTATAACCTCTCTCTTGCATGGTATGAAATAAAGTGAAAGACTTACCAGGGTCGGTGCTAAACCTGTAAGAGGATATGATGGTGTTCCACGATATCATATCTTTTGACCCAATCTCGTCAAAAACCTTTTGAGCATCTTGTATGCAACCACAGTTACCATAAGTGTCCATCAATGCATTTTGGACGGCAGGATAGGCATCATAAAGCCCCATTTTTAAAATTTGTGCATGAGAGGCCATCGCTTGCTTGAGATACGAGCAAAAGCCGCAACAATTAAGCAGACAACTGAAAGTATACTCATCCGGTCTTACTTCATAAGAGGTCATTTCATCGAACAATTTAAATGCAGTACTAAAATCACAGATCATGGTATAAATAGAGATAATGGTGTTCCAAGAAACTCTATCTTTGTCAAAATTACCTCGGAAAATTCTACCAGCTGCGGTTATATCTCCTCTTTTTGCATACATGGCCATGAGTGCATTACAAACAGATGTATCCTGGTCCAAATTATTTCTATATGCATAGGCATGGATCTCTAGACCCCGCTTTGAGATTCGTGCACACTTAGGCAAAATGAGGGTTAGTGAGAAATTAGAAATGGGTCTTGCATCATACCCAAATTGAAAAGCCATTTCACTAAATATCTCAAATGCCTTTTTATCTTGTCCAGAATCAAGAAAAGCTTCAATTATTGAATTAAATAGAAGATTGATTTTTAACCTCACTTGATGAAATAGCCTGTGCGCATACTTCACTAGCTTGTTGTGGGCATATCCTGAAGCCAGTGATGAAATAACCCGATCTAAAACAACTGGTCCCAACCCAATAAGCTCCAAGTTCTTCAAAATGAATCCGTGCAATTCCTTGATTTTATTTCCTGATGAAATTGAAGGTAATATGGCAAGAAGTGTGTAAAAAGTGGCAGGATTTGGTTTTACTCCACCTTTTGATGTCATTTCCCTCAATACGTCTAGTGCAAGATTGATTTCCCTGCGATCCACGCAACTACATATAACATCATTCCAGGTACTAATTTCAGGTTGGAATCCTTCACTTGTCATCTCATCCATTAACTCAAGACCTAAAAGAAATGATTGGGAAATACATCAAACTCAAGCCTCAAGTCCAATAATTTTTGTTATTTCTTTGGCTTGTCAAAGATACAGGATACTAGATGCGCAATGGATATATGCAAAATTGCATACCATTTCAAGGTCTACATTCACTTGTGAGTCTCTTAAGGCCTGTTCGGACGACTTAAATTCCACGAGATTTTGTGGTTTTCACAACCCATTCAGTATTTTTTTTTTCCAAGATGTGTTCGGACCACATTTTTTTTCATCCATAAATTGAATGTGTTTTTCAACAAAAATCCCATTACAAGTCAAAACGTTGGGAAAATAAATTCACTCCAAAGTAATTTTTTTTTCCACGGACAAACCATTTCTCTTTCACAAAGTGCCATTAAGTAAATAAGATAAAAAAGAAAAATTAAATCTGTTTCATAGTTTAACAATATAAACATATTTTTATGTGATATAAATAAAAAATTAAACATAATATTTTATACTTAAATTAGTAATTAATGTTTTAACTTTGTAAGTTCCATCATTTATACAATTTAAATTTTTTCAGAATTATATTATTTATTTAACCATTTATATGAAGTTTATTTGATTTATTTATTTTTTATGCTAGTAAATTCAATGTTTATATAATTAAAAAAATGTGAATAGATATACATATTTTGAAAATATATCAGGATTTCCCACAACTATTCTCACAGTATAACCGAATATTTATTTTAGCACATTCTCATAGCCACTATAGTACATACCCATGAGTATTGACTACCGTAAAATAATTTGTGGATTCTCGTAACCGTAAAATCTCATCCCACATAATCCCGTAACAATCGAACATGTACTTGTTTCTACAAACAGATGGTGTACATAGCTTACAATAACTCAGGAGTTGGCTCTCTCACAAAACAAGCAAAACCTCTTTTTTGCCTTTCTGTTGAAGATTATAAAATCTAACTTCAAGTGTAGTTCAAGAATCAAACCTTTCTCCAAGTACCCGTTTTGAGTGCACGCCTTGATCATTGGGTTCCATTTGATAAATTTTCTCTCAGGAATTCTATCGAACACCAGAAGCGCATGATCCAACGAGGCCAGCTTGAGATACAAATCCAAAATTGCACACGCGCAAAAATTATTGGAAGGGAACAGACCGAGTTTAACGACAGAAGCATGAATCTGGCGGCCCATAGAGAGGAGATTAAGAGAGACGCATGACTTGATTACAAAAGGGAAAGTGTATTCATTGGGTATGAGGTCAAACTGAAGCATAGAGAGGTATAATTTGAGAGAGTGTTCATGGAGGGATATGGAGGTATAGGCGCGAATGGCGTGGTTGAAGGAAACGGTGGTGGCGTGGCGGAGTGCACGAGCATGGAGCTGCTTGGCGGAGGCAAGAGATGGAGCGCTGCAGGACTTGATTTGGTGATTGGATGGAAGGGGGAGAGGAAGGGAAGGGAGCAGGGAGGGTGCAGCCATGAGAGAACTGGTGGATTCGCTCTAATTTAGTTTTGACTGAAGGTTTTCATTTCCGACCCATGGTTTCCGAATTTCGGAGTTCCCAGTCGGAGTACCGAGCATTATTAATGCTTAGGATTTAACGAGGAAAGAAGTAGACAAAAATGTCAACAAGATCATAAAAGAACATATGATAGAGTGAGCCTATGTGCTATGCATAGCACGGATGGGGTCCGTGCTACGGCTCAAAATTTGACTTTTCAAAATTCTAACGGTCGATCCAACCGTTCAATGTGATAACCATATGAATATGTACTTGCAAACTAAATTTTATATTTTTTCTATTTTTTTTACTATTTTTTTAGATAGGTAGAATTTTGATGGTCCAGAATTTTCAGAAAACACTGATTTTTCTACCTATCTAAAAAAATAGTAAAAAAATTCGAAAAAATATAAAATTTAGTTTGCAAGTACATATTCATATGGTTATCACATTGAACGGTTGGATCGACCGTTAGGATTTTAAAAAGTCAAATTTTGAGCCGTAGCACGGACCCCATCCGTGCTATGCATAGCACCATAGGCTCACTCACATATGATATCATGTTATAGAAAAAATACGTAATTTTATAGGAGTATAAATGAAATTCCCCCTTAAATATATTGGTGGTGTTTGATTGTGGTCTAAGATTAATGAGGTTTTAGTTGCCGATTTTTTTTAATACTTTCAATTAAAAAAATAACAAAAATACTTTCAATTTCTTTTATTTTGAAAAATGTCCTAACTGCTCCATTATGGAGTGTTTTTCTTCATAAGAGGAACGCCCCACAGTGGGATGATTCTTGTTTTATAAAATTGATGAGTAATTGAGTAGTAAAATTGTTCATCAATTTATTTATTTAATGATTAATATCAAATTGATACTATAAAATCCTGACTAAATGACAAAACAAAGTATAAATATTGTATTAGTTCAATTAAAAAAACGAGGAACATCATTCTTTTAGACGGTTATATATGAATGCTCCAACAATTATACACGATATTATTGTATGATCCGTTGTGATAAAAGAAATATAATATTTTCTCACGTTATTGATCCGTGTCTTCCTGTTATAATGCATCTCTATCTAATTTTTGTAAGTCACTTCTCTCATTTCTAAAGCAGTTGTAGGTTGTACATATATTTATCTAAGACAGATGAGGCTAGGGCAAGGGATAAGGCAAGAGAGACGATATCTTTACTAAAAAGGCGATAAATGATGATGAAACTTCGAACGGCCATAAAATGGCATTCAAGTGTCCGATTTCAGCAAATGATCACTTTCGGAAAGCTTACGAGAGGATGCATGTTTGGTGACACCTACGTCGTTTTCCGAAATTCATAATTGCAAAAAAACAAAGGGAAGAGCCTCCAAACTTGAGTTGAAGTTTCCGATTAAGTTTTTCATTTCTAATTTTAGACTTTTTTCCCTTTACCATCCTTCTTCTGAGGCATTTTTATGTAAATGTATGTGTTGTTCTATGCAATCTTTTAATTACGCTATTTGACTAGCTTGTAAAACATACAATTACTGAATTTAACGATTTCTTTGTATGAGTGAGTTTGTAGATTCAAGAATATTATAATTACAAGATTAAATTTGAAGAACCGAAGAAATCAACAAGACTTTACGAAGATTAAGATTATAAATTATAATATCAAATAGAGAAGTAAAGTAAATTTGAGATTGTTGATTTCTGAAACTATCCATTCGGTACGGAAGCAAACCATTCAGTACATAATGTATTCAATGGTACTGGACGGATAGAGAAGCGTTTTAGTACGGAATAAATGGTTCTGATTGGCAACCGTTCAGAACGGAAAGTTCCGTTAATTACAAGAAATTTCCAGATAGCCTCCGTTCCGAACGGATGCTAACCGTATTGTATGTTATTCAAGTTACACATAATTGGGATGAAATATACTATCCGTCTGTACGGAAATAATCGTACCGAACGATTAGTATATAACTAAAAAAAGGCAGAAACTCTAACTTCAAATATATTTGCACTATTCGTTCGAACGGAAGATTACCATACTGAACGGATCGGTTGAAATACCTAGATCTGAAGCTCCCTCTATAAATAGAGTTAATATTGTAACTTAGCCGCCTCTAAATATCAAAATGCACTGATTATGTGTTCTTGAGAGTTTCCATCTTTGAGAGAGCCAAAACTTTAATACTCATTTGATAATCTCAAATCCACTTGACTAATCTACTTCTAGAATAGTTAGAGTGTTGGTTCGTTGTTCTATAGAGTGAAGATCTACTTTAGTGCTCCCTTCGAATAGTCGTGTGACTTCCCGCTTCTAGGGCATTAAGGGCTCACCGGCTCGAGCATTTGTGCTCACATATATACATAGTTGTGTGACAATCCTCTTCGTAAGACTCTCAACTCAAGCTTCTAGGCTCAACCTTGTACACGAGTTAGGCCGTGACTTCGACGTGTGTTGGGCTCATGTGTCACGAGTTGTATCCTTTCTTTCATTGGGCAATAAGAAACGCGCGCTGACGAGGTTGCGTTGCCCCAAAGACGTAGGTATTTTAAGCCGAACTCCGTTAACATCCCACGTGTCAATTTCTCTTACTCTATCTAATTACTTTTTATTGTTGATTGATTGCGGTTGTTTGCTTGTATTACCTACCATCACAAAAAACATCTAAGGTTCTTTAAGATACCATATTCACTCCTCTAGGTGCCGTTAGGGACAACAATATGAAGTCTCAGATCTAGGGTTTTTTGTTATATTTTTATTTTTTTAGTTAGAATGTTATTCATGTAACTAATAATATATGATATAATATGTGATACTTTTTCTTAGGCATTGTTCATTTAAGTGTATAAAGTATCAAATGTAGAGTTTTTTATTGTTATATTTTCATTTTTTAGTTCAAAGGTATTCATGTAAATGTTTTCATTTTGAAATTTAGTTTAGTGTTTTTGGTTTTCAAATCTAGGATATGCTATTAAAAAAACAATCGATGAGATTTAGTTTAGTGTTTTATTAAAAATTTAGTTTATTGTTTTCATTTTGAGATTTAAAAAAGAAAAAGAAAAAGAAAAAGAGAACCGCCCCACTATGCGGCGGTCCACTTCAGAAGAGACCGCCCCACAGCAGGGCAGTCAGGATATTTTTTTCAATTTTCAGAAAATTGAGGGCATTAAAAATTATTGGCTTCAGTTCGTTATTCTAACTTAGACCGACTAAAGTTATTCATGTTTGATTGAGGTCTAAAGTTAAGTCATAATTAAGTTATTTCTTATTTGGTTAAAAAATTTGGTTTATGTTGTAGTCGGTCAAAGTTATTCATATTACATTTTATGTAATTTTTTATTTAGTAATTTATGAAAAAATTAATTTATCTAACATTTTATGTAGATTTTTAATTAGTATCTTTTGACAAATTTAATTTATACAGTATTTTATCATTTCATTTAGTTAATAATTTATATCTTTCAAATAATTTAAAAGAAGATAAAAAATTATAAACGAAATTAAAAATAATAATTATATATATTTTATGATATTAGGTACCTGCATTTAATGTATATATTTATTAGTTATATTTTTGGATTAAATTATATATTATCAATTTATCTGCTAATTTACCATTATTCATTTTTTTAGTTTTATACATGTGTAGTGATCGGTGGAAATTTACATAATTTGCATGATTTAGGCTATGATTTAAGCCTCCACCAAACATGACCAATTGAGCAACACTTTTTAAATATAAAAAAAAGTATTTATTTTGTTATTAATTAATTAATATTCATAGTTGTGTACTGTGGTATGTGGTTTTAGAAGTCCTGTGGATTTAGAAGTCGAGGGTTTGATTTAGAAGTCCTGTGGACTTGAGATATACAAATTTCAAATTTCTACCCAAAAATTTAGTTTAGACATACTTTATTGGGTAATTATACTTTCCCCCCTCTATCCATCCCCCATTTCATCCCCCAACTAACTAACTTCTTTTTCTAACTATAATTCAAATTCTAACTACCTAGTGGGACCTACAAATTAATTATCCAATTTTCTCCATTTATTTCTTTCCTCTTTCTCCCTCCCTCTCCCACCTCTCCCACCTCTCCCTCTCCACCTCCGCCTCCACCTCCGCCCGCCTCTCCCACCTCTCCCTCTCGGCCTCCCTCTCCCACCTCCACCTCCGTCTCTCACCTCCGCCTCCCACCTCCCACCTCCGCCTCCTCTCTCTCCCACCTCCGCCTTCGCCGGAGTAGATCCATCACTGTCGACCGCCGGGTCAGATCCGCCTCCGGAGGGTCAGATCCGAGTTATTTGCAAAGAACAAAGCTTCATTAATGGTGAATTAGAACAGTGCGTACTAAGTACATATGGATGAATACTTAATGTTTTAGAGATGAATACTTCAACGTTTATGGATGAATACTTAATGTCTTAGGCATAAATACTTTAACTTATATGTATGAATACTTGATATCTTATGGATGAATACTTTTTATTTGTTTGGTATGCACATATGTTTGTAATACTCTTGGTACATTAACTATTTACACTTACACGATGAGGATGAATACTTGCTTAATGCGGGATGAATACTTGCATGACGAGGTGTGAATACTTGTGCAACAGACAACTCGAAAGTATGTCATCATGTATCTCATTTGAAAGAGAAAATTGTGTAGAAGACATTCGTGGTTTTAGATTTGCAAAATTCCTCACAGATCGTCAGAAATATTGGTTAGATTGAACGGAGAAAAAAAAACCCATCTCTAAAAACGTGTAATACTCTTGGTACATTAACTATTTACACTTACACGATGATGATGAATACTTGCTTAATGCGGGATGAATACTTGCATGACGAGGTGTGAATATTTGTGCAACGGACAACTCGAAAGTATGTCATCATGGATCTCATTTGAAAGAGAAAATTATTTAGAAGACATTCGTGGTTTTAGATTTGCAAAATTCCTCACAGATTGTCAGAAATATTGGTTAGATTGAACGGAGAGAAAAAAACCCATCTCTAAAAACGTGTAAAAGATGAGTGATTGATGTGTCCAAATATGCTTCTATTGCAAAGATGAATACATTTATATAGATGGATGAATGCTAGTTGTGTTACAGATGAATATTTTTTTTGCAAATTTCTAAAATGAGCTGAAGGTAGTTAGAAGTCCCCCACTTAATTAATGCGCTGACGGTTATGCGGTCCCCCACTTAATTAATGCTCTGACAGTTGTGCGGTCCCCCACACATGTTGTTTGTCCCTACTTTCTTGTTGTAATATATCCAAATATGTTTCTATTGCAAATGTGAATACCTTCATATAGATGGATGAATACTAGTTGTGCTACATATGAATACTTTTGCAAATTCCTAAAATACACTGACAGTTATAAATTCTAACTAACTAACTACCTTAATTAATGCAACTGACGGGGAATGAAACGGGGGATTGTTCACGGGGGAGAGCTAGGCGGACCCTACTTTATTATATAAGTTTACATTTTTACACTATATTTTTTTTTCATTTTATTTTAGATATATCTTTAAAGCTAATCAATTTGGCTTGAATATTAATATGCCCAATGACTAATTATTGAAAAGTACCTAACATTCAAAAATCGAAACACAATTTAAAACAATTGAAGCAAAATTCTTTAGAAGAGTTGCGTGACCCTGAAAGCAAGAATATATGATAGAATAGAATTTGAGGGTGGATTCTTGTCGGGGAAAGGAAAAAAAAACAAAGAATAATCTGGAGGAAGAATTATTATATCTTGGGATGAATAATATATGAAAAAAAATGCTTGAAATTGAAATTTTGGTATTAGTGGAAAGAGGTAAATTTTGTGATATAACTAGGACACTTTTGCTTCGTCAAAATTGATTTTGTAACATAGTGTTGCAAACAAGTATAGGAAGAAAATACTATTTTATAGCAATGGAGGATAAAATTTAAAAGGGACACACCATACTACTAGCATTGACGCTGCACAATGGTGTTGCAAAAACCGACATTTTTATTAATATCCAAAGTTTAATACAAATTAATAAATATACCCAGAATCCGGCCCAATATCGATATATACCCAAGCCGGCCATTTTCTGGCCGGCTATGTACCCTCCCTAAGCCGGCCAGAAAATGGCCGGCTATGTACCTTTCTTTTTTTTTTTTTTACCCGTTTTTTAGAGAGACACTATGAAGATCAAAGTATTGAAATTTAACACTGAAAATTAGAAATTTTTTGTTTAAATTAGTTGTTATATTACTTCTTTTGATATATAATTAGCATATTTATACTAAAATATGTTATATTAATTGAAATTATATTGAATAACACTATATTATGTTAAATTACGCTAAATTACATTACATTACATTACTTTACAAGTTGTTATATTAATTGAATACGCTATATTGTGCTACTATTTTTTATGCATCGTAATGGGTGCTCCAGTCCTTATCCAGTCGCCCTCGGTGGGTAACGCTGTAAAGAAGACGTTAGTTGCAATAAAAAACTATCAAGTAATATGATTTATTTAACAAATACAATAGACTACGACTTACCGGTGCTCGTCTCTGTGCGTGTAACTCGGCAAAGATGGGTCTACGGGAATCAACGCCGCTCGACCAAACTGTCGGAGCACCCGATCTGGGTAGTGGTGCTCCACTGTCCAGAAATGTATGAGCGGACCTCGGTAGAACCACATCGCCTGCTCCTGCTCGTCAGTCACACTGCCCGGCAAGAGGAACTCCTCGTACAACTGATCGTACGGCGTCCACTCAACAAGAGGCTCAGGCAAACGGACTGTCCTGATCCCAACGGTAGCACCGTGGGTCCGATCCTGGTAGCGGTGGAAACCGTGCCACTTCTTGGCGTATGCCGGGCAGTGAAACGTGTCTGGCTCTCCCCAATCCGGCGCCTCATTGGGGATAGGACGGCCCACTGGTAGACGTGACCACGACCAGTGCTGAAGCAGGAGTACCGGCCCGTACATCTGCTTCGCCGTCGGCTTCATTTTCAAGAAAATTACGCGTGAGTGTATTTTGATGGATTGATTGATTAAATAATTTACACTAAAATAAGAGTTGGTGACTTACCTCACTACTGCGACACAGGTGGGAGTACAGATACGCCAGGACAGCTCCACCCCAGTTGTACGACGACGGCCGCTCAATGCCCATCAGCAACGGGAGATACATCATCGGCACCAGATCACCGCTGGAATCAGGAAACATGACAGAACCAAAAAGGTCCATCACGTAGCCGCGTGTATATCTGCAATACAAAACATATAAAAATTCTAATAGAATCATCATATTATAAATTAATTAGTAGAAACAAGTTATAAAATTTACCTCTGAATCTCCAGCTCGGTGGAATCTGCCGAGAGACCCGCGATGAAGTGCTGCCGTAACCTCGTCATCCGCAGATGAAATTTGGACCTCCCATGGTCCCCAATGATATGGTCCGGGTCAGCTCCCAACAACTCCCGGACATAACCTGCGAAGCTGGTGCTGTCAGAGACGCCGCCGACGGGTGTGCCACGGATAGCCAAACCCCAGAGAGCACTCACATCCTGGAGAGTCACTGTCATCTCTCCGAATGGCATGTGAAACGTGTGCGTCTCGGGACGCCATCGCTCCACCAGTCCGGCGATGAGAGATGCATTGATGATGCTCTTCTCTGTGCGCACGATGTCCACAATCTGGTGGAGACCCAGGTTGACGAGGTACGGCTGCATCACCTCGTAGTACCTCATGTGAACGCATCTCATCTTCACATCTAGAAGATCCGTGTCCTGCGTTGAAAAATGTAATCCGCATGGTGACAACATAATAAAATTTAAATCCAACAAAATTTAATGAAAATATAAGAAAAGGAACGTACCTCACGAGAAGCCAGTGAGACTCGGTGCTCGCTGTGGGAAATCCACAGGAGATGACTGATGTGCTCCGTACTGCTAGTACTGATCGGCTCGTCCACTAATGGACGCTGGGTAGGCCGTGCTCTAGGCATCCTGATATCTAAAATAACCTAAATTCGGTGAAATTACGCTTGATCAGCATAATTATGGTAAAAAAGGCCAAAATATTGGTCATCTGTGCTAATCACACTAAATTATGCTTAATCAGCCTAATTATGGTAAAAAAGGCCAAAATACCCTAAAAATTGGTTATCTGTGCTAATTACACTAAATTACGCTTAATCAGTCTAATTATGGTAAAAAAGACCAAAATACCCTAAAAATTGGTCAAACGTGCTAATTTCGTTAAAATTACGCTTAATCAGCATAACTATGGTAAAAAAGGCCAAAATAACCTAAATATTGGTTATCTGTGCTAATTACACTAATTGCGCTTAATTAGCCTAATTATGGTAAAAAAGACCAAAATACCCTAAAAATTGGTCAAACGTGCTAATTTCGGTAAAATTACGCTCAATCGGCATAATTATGGTAAAACAGACCAAAATACCCTAAATATTGGTCAATTGTGCTAATTACACTAAATATTGGTTAACTTAGCTAATTACACTAAATTACAACAACATAATCTAAATTATAACACCTAAAACCTAAATCCTAAACCCTAAAATAAATAAATTAAAAATTAAATTAGATAAAAAAAAAAATTACCTCAAAGAAGAAGAGAGAATTCGGAATTGGGTTGGGATGAGAGAATTGTGAGAGGAGAGAGAGAAAAAAGGGTATATATAGGGGTTAATGCGGGTAAAAAAAAAAAAGGTACATAGCCGGCCATTTTCTGGCCGGCTTAGGGAGGGTACATAGCCGGCCAGAAAATGGCCGGCTTGGGTATATATCGATATTGGGCCGGATTCTGGGTATATTTATTAATTTGTATTAAACTTTGGATATTAATAAAAATGTCGGTGGCAAAAGTACTCGACACCATTTAGAAAGCGAAAATAAATAAAAAACAAAGAATTGAAGTGCCTAAACTATTGATAATAGCAATGCAAATTAATGATCTCTTCTGACAAGCCGTGATGATATTTACAATCCTCACAGCTATACGCTAGAACTTTACACCATTACTAAAAAAATGTTGCTACAGTACAAATGTTATGGACTATAACATCCAATTTTTTTGGTTAATTAGCAATGTCGAGGTTTTGATTAGGGCTGTCAAAAAAGCTCGCGGCTCGTGGCTCGCTCGTGACTCGTCTCTAGCTCGCTCGCTAACAGCTCGCTCGGTAGTGGACCGAGCTGTTAACGAGCCAGCTCGGTTCAGGCTCGGGCCAAAATAAACGAGCTGAGCCAGGGGTCAGCTCGGACCGGGCCAGCTCGGCTCGTTAAGCTACAGTGGATTTAGGGTTTAGCCTCGTATAATTTTAAGTCCAGTCTCATTTTCAAAGGCGCAATTATGCAAAATTGATGTATTTTCGGTTTGGGAAGAAATAATATGGGCTTCAGTTGCTTGAAGATGTGCTTGCTGGACGATTTCTTAAATTTTTTGAATGAGCTTTCTTATTTTTTATTTTTGAATTTGTATAATAACAACCCAATAAAGCCCAACGAGCCAGCTCGTCAGCTCGCGAGCTAGCTCGGGCTGGCTCGTCACAAGCTGAGCCAAGACTTTTGGCTCGGGACCCCTAGGTCCGGCTCGCTCGGTTCAGGCTCGGGCCAGAATTAACGAGCTGAGCCAAGGCCCAGCTCGGCCCGAGCCAGCTCGTTTACAGCCCTAGTTTTGATTATCTGAACGTTATGGAATAGAAGAAACTAAATAAAAGAGTAAATAAATAAAAAGAAATAGAAGAAATAATGTTAAATTTTAATGAGGATATTGTATATTATGATGTTTTGATGAAAAAACAATATATATTTTAGAAGTATACGGACACAAATTCTCCCTATAGACCATTAGAGCCAATCCTAGAAGTGTGAATTGTGAGTAGACCGTCTTTCCTATAGAAGTCCTAGGAGGCAAGGTGTAGAGCGAGATCCAAATCGTCCTTTTTAATCCGTAAATTCAATTTACATTTATGTACACCAAATAAATACACGAGTAATTAAGGAATAGTTTGTGAATTGGGTGTAATAATCATAGACTTAACCAATCCAGTTTTTTATGCAATTAAGAGGCTCAAATCCCGGCATTTTGATGCCCAGTTGCCCACCCATATCCACCTAACCGGTTTTGAACCTACATCTCTTGAAAGAGAGGCGATGCCTTTCATCCACTGTGCTGAACCATGGTTCTCTTAACTAAAATTTAAAGCATGCCGACTATTTTGCCTCAAAATATGGATCATAAGAATGATAACATTGAATTATCAAATGTGGTCCGTACTCCTCAATAGCGTTGTAGCAAAAGAATATTGATTATCTTCAGAATAATCAGTTCCCTATTGATCAATAATTAATTCTGCTAATTCAACAGCTTCAACAGCAAATGCACACTTATGATTCCTTATCATATCTTGACACGACAACTGAAAACATTATCTCAATTTCATTGAAGCAAACTTTGTAGCAATATCCATGGCCTCCTCTACAGCTGAAGCATTGCTTCCCTGAAACCAAACAATTGTCAGTAAGATATGCCAAAAAATTCAATTTAGAAGTACCCTATCTAAATTTGCATATTATATATTTCAGCTTATAGGTCACATAAGCATGTTAAGATATACCTGTCCTTGTGCAATTCCATTCTTACCCCCACCACCTTTTCCATTAAGTGGGGCCAAGGCAGCAGTGAGCCATTCTAGCACCTTAATTCCTTCCTTTGATGGGGGCACGGCAGCATATACGACAGCCTTATTTGATGCCTCGTCAGAGCTAAATACCATAATTGGCAGACTCTGTACAAGATTAGTACGAAGAGTTAAAATAAATTGGAAACACCATAAATGACCAAGCATTCTTTAAGTATTAACATATAGGTAACTCCTATTTGAATAATTCCAACATCTGACGCTTTACTCAGCAAAAAGCATCAAATCAGCTTCAAAATGCGAACTTAATTCAAACCCAACATTGGAGATACGCACCAATTTATCGATGACCTTAATAACAGCTTCACGAGCAGCAGTGGTGTCAACACCGACATCAAGCCGAGCAACACAAAAAGGCTTCCCCTCAGCAACTGCAGCCTCTGCAATGTCAGTTGCTGCCTTGATGGCCTTCTGGATATTTTCCTCTCCTTGCTTCTTTTTCGCCTTCCTGAGTTGCTCCTGACATAGTCGCATGGATATATCAGAACAGATAGCATATTGTGTGCACATAGGGGTTATACCAATTATGATGATAGCAGAAAAATACCTCGAGTTTGGAGATCTTCCCTCTTAGATCAGCTTTTGTTGCTGCAGGAATAGCAGCCGCATCTATCCGACTCTTTAGAGAAGCAACTTTCTGTAACAATCCAATGTACATAATATATATTCCCTTAAAACCACATCTAAAAAACACAACTCCAGAAACACCATAGTTCATTTTTTGATCAATTTATGATGGTGGGTGACTATTTTAGCTACGATGCCATAGTTGACACGTGACAAGAGGTTTGCCTAGCCTTTACATTATTCACATTAACAATTATAAATGAATGTCAATTTATGGGGATTAACTGCTTGGATTTTTTAAGACAGTTTTTTTTTTCAATTGAAAATCTTTTTTTTTTTTTAAATCTTTTATATTATTTTTATAATAATACTTATATTAATATTTTTCAAAAACTTTTTTTTTTTTAAGTTTGAAAAACTTATATAACAAATGGTGGAATATACCTTCTCTTGTGTGCTGCCCTCTGATTTGACAACATCCTCAAATTCAGTATAAAACGATGAAGCAAGCTCCATAGCTTTGAAAGCACATTCAGTTGTGACAGCTGTGATCCTTCGAACACCCTTTGCAATGCCCTCCTCTTGTAAAAGTGCAAATGCCTTGGCCTCTCTTGTGTTGGAGATATGAGTCCCTGGTACAAGTATATTTTTATATAGATGGAAATAACTCAGATGAGACACCAAATAAATAAGCCTACTTAGGAACAAACATTATTTTATAAGCATATGTACCTCCACACAACTCTGTTGATATGGAGAGCCATTCTTTGTTCTCTGGGTCGCTGAGTAGATAATCTACTTTTTGGCCAATGGAAACAACTCTAATTGGATCAGGGTATATCTGTTCCAATTGGAGACAAAATGGAAAAAAACAAATTAGAATCACTGAAAATAATATTTTTTTTAAAGCAATTTTTTTCTTCCAAGCAAAGATCTGAGCATTTGCATCTTTTTCACCATCTTTTTCTTTTACTTTTGTGTGCGTGTGCTCTTTTTTCCTAAAGTTTGATACCTTTCCCGATAGGACAATGGTATATTACCGGGAGTATGATACTGATCACAACTATGAACTGGTACAAACTGCGGCCAAACAATGAAGTTATCCTACTTCAATAATTATGAGAGTGGAAGTACCTAAAAATTAAAGAGGAAAGCTTACTTCTCCAAATACAGCCCTCAGTCCATTTATACGCTTTGCAGAAGCAAGGCTTACTTCTTGTGCATACACATCCAGCTCGTCTTTTATCTGTTTGTTTACAATCAACTCAATCTTTTTCAGGTCCTCAGGATAAACCGGCTTTCCTTTTATTTTATCATATCAATACTTTATTTTGGAAGGACAGTTTGAAATTCTCTTCAAGAGAAGCGGAATATACTAATGGATTCAGTCTTTCAAGGTGATTGCATCAACATCAACACATGAAATGTTGACAAGAAATAATCAGATCCTTTGGTGGTTCTTTTTTTTCACTTTCTAAAAACACTTAAATATGCCATTATATCCAAACCATAGCGGGTTCAAACCAAGCTTCGTGCATAGGTACTAGTTTCTACACATAAAGTTGGGTACAGTAATAGTGAAATTAGATCAAAATATGACTTCTCCATCTCTACCATGAGAGAAATCCAATCTCAGTTTTTCAGGAAGAACAATGGAACCCTTCTGGTCAATATGATCACCAAGCACCTCCTGCATTCAGGATAATTATTAAAAACATTTACTCAGGTCAGCTTTCAATTGTCAGTACAATAATCCATCCAAATATACCATAGCATGTAACAGGTCTATAGTGAATCCTAGTACCATTACAGATCTGGAAGTAATACCAACCAATGCGTGCAACTAACTGGGTTAGGTTGAGTTAAGAGGAGCATGCAGTGTTATTACAACATAAAGATGTAAAATCAGAAGTAAAACATACCCTGAGAGCAAAATGGAGCATATGCGTGCATGTGTGGGTTTGGAGCAATTCATGTACGTACGTCTTCCATAGTCAACCTAATATTATCATGAAATCTCAATTTAGATACAACAGCCAAAATAACTACAAATGAGATCCTCTAAATTTGACGAATTATAAACCTTGCATGTGACTTTATCCCCAACCGACAAAGGCTTGCCAACCTGGCTAAGGGAACCCATGTGAAGAACATACCCAGCGTAGACCTGAACATTAGTCACTGTAAATGACCCAAAAGGCCCTTCAATGGACCCAGTATCCAAAATCTGTCAAAGATCAAAAGAAAAAATCATGCCAATTCTCTTACTCTAGTTTTTCCCTGCAAAATGTTTTGAAATAAAAGGGGCAAGGAAACAATACCTGGCCACCTTGCTCAGCATAAAAACTTGTGCTTTCCAAAACAATACCTACGTCATGTTCAGAGGAGGAAACTTCTATAAATTCAGAGCCAGTGTATATGGCCTTGACCACGCTCTCATGATCCTAACAATAGGAAAATGATGACAGCATTCAATTAAAAAGAAATTCATTTTAGAGAAAATGCCAAACGAGGAAAACCTGTGAAATATAAAGTCCTAACACACAAATAAATCTGTATAAATATTCTTCAATAACATTAGCATCTCAGTTATTAATAATATGACAAAATAAGATGTTCTTGTCAGACCTTGTGCCAAATAAACTTGTGACTATCATCTGTTGTATTTACACCACTCTTGCGCAGTTGTGCTGTGGCTTCAGCTTCCATTGTAATTGACTCACCTACCACCTGCAATTATTTATACAAGAAAATACTATAATAATATAAAATAATTCCTTTATTCATCTCTCTATCTCTCTGTCTCTTTACACCTTTTTTAAACTTTGTATGTGTGTGTGTGTGGGTGCATGTGTGCGTCTCCATAAACCTTTTCTGAACTGGTTTATGCAGGGGTTTCAGGAGGCAAATTTGATAGAAGAGGACCTTATTTCGGGCATTTCTAGCCTTTTGCCTGGCTTCTTCCATTGCAACATTGAATCCATTCACATCAACAGACAGTTTCCTCTCCTCAGCCATTAGCTATGGACCAAAAGACAACAATAAATTAGAATTAAAAACTGTAGTAATGTAACCCAACACATGAACAAGCTATAAATTACATAAGAACAAAATTATAGAATGCAGACCTGGGTCAAATCTAATGGAAAGCCATAAGTGTCCCATAGAATAAATGCTTCCTGCTCAACAGAAAATGACGCAAGTGCAACTATTAAATTAATAAAAGTAAGAAGTGTAGCATTAAAAAAGAATGTCAAACACAGTGGAATAAGTAGTTGTTTGCACACAGGTAGCAGCAAAACAATACAAAAAAAGAGGTTAAACAAGCTAGGACATTATCCCAATGAAAAAAATGGTCAATTGACTGTTTGCGAAAGGAAATTCGCATGGAAAGCTATTCTGTACTAGTTTCAACTTTCAAAGCCTCAAGAATCCCATTTCCGGTAGCACTGAAATTAAAACTTGCCTGCCCGCTAAGCATATTCCCCTGAACATCTTGAACTGCCTTCTCAAACTTTTCCTTTCCCTGAAATTGCAGAATCAATTCTGCCAATTATCAGAAAGAATACAGAAGAAACTATCCGCTTAATATTTTTATGCCCCAGTCAAAGTTAAACTAAAATGCCAGGTTAACCTTTGCCAAAGTCCTTCCAAAGCTTTCTTCCTCCTCCTTGATGATTTCTTCAATTTTGGCTTTGTGTTGCCGAAGCTCAGGAAAGACATCTCCCATCACTCGCACAACAACATCAACAAGCCTAAGCACCAAATAACAGATATTATTAGGAATAGTTATAAAAAACATTAAGTACATATGACACGATATAAAGATCACACCTTATGCTGTTATGTATTGGTATGAAACAATCATTAACCAAACGAAAACTACTATAATGCTCAGCGAATATTCTACCAACTAGTGACTGCTTTGCAGATGTATAATCAACCCTATATGAATTTTGAATCAAAGCACATACCAGCAGGCATCAGATCCTAACATACATTAGTTTTGATTTGATCTCTGCTTCTACATTATTTTTTTTCCCTCCCTTCTTATTTTGACTTGTGCACAAATCAACACTAAATTGAAGCTTAAACACATATTCCAGGACACAAAAAAAAACCAACATAATTGGCAATCAATACAATATCAGCCAGTAACGAACAATACCTGCTAA
Organism: Carex littledalei; assembly: GCA_011114355.1. Classification (NCBI taxonomy): domain Eukaryota; kingdom Viridiplantae; phylum Streptophyta; class Magnoliopsida; order Poales; family Cyperaceae; genus Carex; species Carex littledalei. Next base: position 6,953,508 of record CM022097.1, read on the forward strand.
AGAAACCATTAGGTGCTTTAAGAACATCCCAGCCATAACGAACTGCTCGTCTAAGTATACGTCTGAGGACATATTCCCGACCCTCATTTCCTGATAACATCATTTATAATTCATACCTCCGTAATAATATGATAATATTAAAAACATGGTGCAAACAATCAAGATCTCAAAATAAAAAAAAGGCAGCAAGATCACATAACCACAAAGAAAACTAGCAACATGGCAAGTTATCTTAGACAGCCTTACAAAGGTGTAAAAACAATTCAACCATGCTATAATGACCAAGATGATAACAAATTTTGTAATAAATAGCGATACTGGACCAGACCTGAGAGTTCTGGTGCTGAGACAATGATGCACCATTGGGTGATGTTTTCCTTCATTTTTTTTATTCTTGTTAAAAGCCAAGAAAATCTTAAAAAACACCTCAACAATTCAAATGATATCATACAGGTCCAAAGTCCAAGTAAAAAGTTGGGCATTTTTTTTCTTTATAAAATACCAGGACGAGAGCCATCAGCAATAGCAAAAGAAAGAGTCCTTATATGATCAGCCAGCACCCTGTAAGCCATATCCTTTCTGTCAACATCATCAGCACCAACTAATCCCGAGTATGGCTCAGCTCCAGTTACCTTCATTTAAAATTGTTAAAAGGAAACTTTACTAATAAGAGAATGGTAAACAGAAATGTGTCCAGCCAACAATGAGGCAATAAATAAAACAAATGTGTACTAGATTAAAGAATAAATAATGTCCAGCCACTAATTAGGCAGCAGTTCTGTAATATATAATGGGTACATTGTGTAATTGTAAACCAGCTTCTACTGAAGTCTCCAAAATGGATATCAGATACAAGTAACACTTTGAAAGTAAAATGTACCTTTTGGATCTCTTCAAAGATGGGCATGAAAATGTCGGTGTCATAATTGCTCATTTTATTTTGAAGCACAGATGTTAATCTCTCGAAACCCATTCCTGTGTCAACATGCTTCGCTGGCAATGGCCTCAAGCTGCCATCCGCTTCGCGGTTAAACTATTAACCACAGTAAAAGATAATACACTTACTAAGATCCTTAACAAGAGTAGTTTAAAAATCTTTAGGCAAGGATTGTGAACTAACTTAGCACCTTCAAGACTATAGTTTCACCCAATGTCATGCAAGAAATTTATGCTTGATAAATTTGATGATAAATCACAATGAACATATGTTTCATAATACCAAACTTTCGCATTTATATAATGCAAATTGTTAATATTTCTTAAGCAATACAACACAACAATATATCAATTCTAACATTGTTAATAACCTCCAAGATGCTAAATAAGATATAACAGTTTCTTACTTCATACACTAAGAGTAACATAAACAACATATTTTAACAGTAAAATTTTATCGGCACTAAACACGCTTCTTCACGAATCAAAATCAGCAAAAATATTAATTTTTTTTGCTTTAGAGACTCAAAACCGACTAAAATGGTTATATCACAAACATTCAGAAGCTGGCTGGTAATAGTAAACAATTGTAGGGTCGACCTGGATTTTCACCCAAGTTTGCCCACCTAAGTTCTCCAATGTAGAATGCCAAGATTTAAGAAAGTGCATGCCTGTACCAGACTAGCCAACCTACCCAAAAAATTAAAAATTTACAAGATATCTTTTGTTGATCATTTTGTCCTCAGTTGTGTTCAGTTGGTTTGCATAGTTGAAATTGTGTTGAAACACCATCTGATATTGGATCATGTAACAAAGAAAGGCAAAAGGAAAACCTGAATGAACACTAGATTCCATATTTCTATACAAGTCGGATCGTCATTGTTTACTAAGGAAGCAGCATCCCTGTTCCCGATTCGGTCAAAGTGGATTTCAGTGCATGGACCGCATGGGCCCGTATCGCCCATCTCCCAAAAGTTATCCTGCCCGTACATAAAATATTAATCACTGTGCAAAATTGATAATGAATTCTTTAAACAAGTGCTGCTGAGTTACAGAAATAACATAAAAAACAGAAGCCCTGGTGTACTGTTAGGGTAAGCCTATGTCTGCATTATTTTGGGCAAGTCTTTTCAAAGAAGTTTCTTTTTTGGTTGTCACCTTACAAAACCTCAAAAAAAATTGTATACACCAATGCATGAGAAAATATCCTCCACCATTTTGCATCTCTCCTGATTGCTCAGAAATGTTCTTTTGTACTTTTACACGGAAAAACAGTAATTGAAGTCAATTTTTGGGTTTCTTTTAAGATGTGGAATAAAAATAACTATAGAGACCATTTTCATGTTTTCTAGCAATATCCTCAATCCTTTGGATATTTCTGGTGGCAAATGCTACTGAAAAGCTTTTTAGGGGTATATGAAATGATACCGGCACTTTTGCACAGAAATTTTGCTTTGTTCCCTAATTTTTTGGACATTTTTCCATTTTTAACTATTTTTAAACATTTTGGGAAACATTTAACATAAATTCCGGGAAAACGAAATACGTCTTGAAACTATTAAGCATGTCTAAACACGGACGCCAACCTGTGCCGTGCCGGTACCCGTGTTGTGTCTAATCCCGACACTATTCGGCACGACACTTCTTATTTTTATGCCGTCCCGGCACAGCACGGGTACTGAACATAGGTGGGCACGACACCCCTAACACAGCACGGCATGTTTGCAACATTCTAGACTCGTATCTGTTCCATGAGACCCACATGGAGATTCACTCCTTGCCCCCACAAGGATTGCTACATCAAACCACCGCACAGAATCAAATAGATGAAGGAGAGAACGCATTGGTGGTGGGGGTTGAGACAGTGGAATATAAGATATAATATTCCTTAAACTTAATATTGTTATTCTATAATTAAATAGATGTATAAAGAGCATGAAACTTTATTACCTTGCAGCCGAAAGGGAGTACTCTCTCCTTTGGTAAGAACCTCTCCCAGATGCTCTTAGCTTCTTCGTCAGCCGTAAGGCCTGCCTTTTCATCACCACCAAAGTAGGTGGCATAGATCCTATCTGTCGGCATTTTATATACCTAAATAAAATTTCTAAATAGTTAAAACCATGCATTACAGGCAAAATTTTAAAAGGCATGATAGACTTCAAATTTCAAGCACTGCAACACATCAAGACCAATATTTAAGAGTTACAAACCGAAGCAATATGTTTCCAGCTCAAGTAAACATATATAACTCAACTAAAACCAATGAATCAAGGGGGGAAGGGAATAAATTTATCATGTAGAAAAATATACAATCAAACTGCAATGTTGCGGTCAAATTATGTCTTGTTTATGCAAATTCCAAGCTTAAAAAAGTGCCGGATCAAACCAAATGACAGAACATTTCTCAAAAAGAAAGATAAAAGAGAGAGAAAAAAAAGGCACCGATCCGTCACCAAAATAAACAGAAGAGGACAATACACAAATATATAAAAAAACGAAAAACCTTGGTGAGTAATTCCCAAGCCCAGGAGATCGCCTCCTCCTTGAAATAATTCCCGAAGGACCAATTCCCCAACATCTCAAAGAAGGTGTGGTGGTAGGTATCCTTCCCCACGTCATCCAAATCGTTGTGCTTTCCTCCAGCTCGGATGCACTTTTGAGTGTTGCAAGCGCGTGTCAGTTTACCGAGTGGATTTGATGGGTCGACCGTTCCGAGAAAGATCGGCTTGAACTGGTTCATGCCTGCGTTGGCGAAAAGCAAGGTCGGGTCATCTACAGGCACGACCGGGCTCGACTTCCAGTTCACATGAGACTTCCTCTCGAAGTAGGAGACGAAGGTATCACGTACGCGATCAGCGGTCCAGGTCGCCATGGGAAGTGAGGCGAGGGGTGGGGGGACGGCAATTGTAGCAGTAAGGGTTCTAGTAGAAGTTGAGAGGGAGCGGGGTCGAAGAAATGAAAAACGGCTGAGAGCTGAGAACATGTGAGGGAGAGGAGCAGCTTGGGCCGACATTTTTATTAATATCCAAAGTTAATTACAAATTAATAAATATACTCAGAATGCGCCGATTTTTTCAAAAATGTCCAAACCGGCCAGCCGGTTTCCTCTCCCTCGTAAACCGGCTATTTACAAAATGGCCGGTTTTCTCATTTTTTTTTTTTAGACACAATGAAGAGCAAAATAATGAAATCTAACACTGAAAATTTGAATTTTTTATTTAAATTATTTGTTAGATTACTTCTTTTGATTTATAATTAACCTAAGGTCTCCATCATCACGTCTGAGGAAAACCGTTGATGATCAGTATTTACGCTTCCTCTTAATGATGTCGTCACTCCAAAACTGTAAGTTTTAAATTCAGTTTGCTATTTTATTTTGGATTTACGGATTCTGAATTGCTTGTGTTCTAATTACAAAACACGTTATGATTTTGTTAAATTTCTATCATTTGGTATCAGAGCCATTGTAAATTCATATAAGATGAAATAAATTTTTTTTAACGAAAATGATTTTCAGTGATTTGTATTAAGCTATACAGATTCAACTTATTTTTATGTATAAATATTTTCTTATAATTTTGGACGAAATTTTTTTTAAGAAGAATTTATATTTCCTGATTATGTATGCACAAAGATGTTGTTCAATGTATTATATTGGAGATGTAATGTTAGAGGCCTTTAGTAGCTAAAAGGCATCATGTCATGAATTACATGGACACTCATTTTTGCATATATTATATACAACTTAGTTTGGATGAATTTTTGGTCCAAGTTGCATCATGACCAAGACTTTTGGCAACATAAGCCCAAAAATGAAAACTTTACGAAATTTGGGCCAAAACTTGATCACATGATTATTAAGTGGTAATGACATAATTTTGATGCAAACATTGTATTGGATCTTATTGAATGCTATATGTTATATTGATCACATGGGTTGCACATTCCATTTTTGGAAAGTACTAAGTAGAAGTCCAAGATCTATATATATTATATTTGTAATTTGTTAGCATTTAGTCATTTATGTATGGTTTTATATGAATTCATATATAATGATCGGCCCAACGGAAGTTTATTATATAGTTTTCATATAAATAATTTAAACCATATAACGTTATTTTTAATAATTGGTTGTTATCAATTTTTTTCAACTTTAAATTGTAACTGCCACTTTATTAAAAAGAATTTCTATGAAGATAAAAAGAAACAAAAAATAATTTCTATTTATACATCACTATGAAGACACACAGTTGGCGGAGGGCCGCAAGGCTATTTCATTTGGAGGCCTCTTGACTGGAGCCGCAGGGCCAATTGGCGGCCCCCAGTCTTTGGGGCAGCATAACAGTTTGGCGGCCTGGGTATTTCTCGAATTCCCCAGAATCTGGAGTCATTTGGTTTATTTTTTTTTGTAATTACGATATAAATACAAATTTCGGTTATATTTGTATTTGTGAGTCAATTGAGCAGGTTATTGATCCCATGTTTTATTAATTTATCATATGGTTTATTAGTGAATGAAGTTTATGTAGTAATATTTAAGTAAATGGTTCATTTGTTAAGTACATGTATCGGGTTTATTTGAAAGCATCAAGATTGATATATAACACCTTTTAGTAATGCGAGCAGAATTGAGTTGTTGGAGTAGAACTAGGATGCCTTTAAGTTCATCAAATTCCTTTGTAAACATAATTCTAAAATTTATTAGATCGATTTTAAACGAAAAATTCAAACTGTTAAAACTCATTTATCTTACAAGTGATATGTCTACATGCAAAAAATTTAAATTTTTTAATTACTTTTGTATAAAGTCAAGTGGTCAAATAACATTAAAAAAAATTAATGCATTAATATTAATTCATAAACTTTCTAAATTTTGACCATTTTACTTTATACTAAATTAATTCGAAAGTTTAAATTTTTTACATGTAGAAGTATCACTCATAAGATAGATGAGTTTTAACAGTTCAGATTCATCGTTTGAAGCCAATCCGATTGATTTTAAAGTTGAATTCATAATAAGACTTGATGAACTTAATAACACCCTAGTTCTACTCAGCATAATTTTCCCATCCATAAGATTTGTTTTTCAACAAAAATCTCATTGCAAGTCAAGAAGTTAGAAAAAAATTAAGTCGGACCAAAATAATTTTTTTCTCATGGACTAAACACCATTTCACTGCTTTACAAAGTGTCATTAAATAATAGAAAAATAAGAAAAGTTCTTAATATGTATTTCATAGTTAAACAATATAAACAAATTTGTATGTGAAAGAAATAAAAAGTAAACATAATTCTCTATACTTGGATTAGAAATTAATGTCTTACTTTTGTAAGTTACATCATTTTTACAATTTGAATTTTTTTTCAGAATTTTTTATTTATCTGAACCAAAATTTAGAAAATCTATTTAATTTATTTAATTTTGATACTAGTAAATTTAGTGTTAATATAAATAAGAAATTTGAATAGATATACATATTTTAGAAATAAATTATGATTTCTCACAACTATTATTATCACGATACAATCAAATATTCATTTCAGCACATTTTCATAATAATTTCAGAACATATCCATGAATATGGGTTATCATTGTAAAATTATTTGTTTATGTGATAATTAAACATGTCCTAAAAGTAAAACCATTTAATTACGAATTTTTGTAAATTTCAAAATTGACACGATCACAACATTAACATCAGATGGCGGACAAAATTGCCATTTAATTAATGTTGCGGACACATAATTTTTTTTTATAATCAAAGTTGTTGCATTTGAATTGTGTGGGTCCTATAAACTATTTTAATCAATGTTTAAAAACCAATCAAAACATGAAATCAGTCTACTTCACGTCTGGATATCAGAGCATGAAAACGAAAACCAAATTAATCTGACCAATTAAAGCATGAAAACTAAAGTTTTTTGGTCAAAGCATCGCAAAAATTAAACTTTTTAGAAAAAAAAAAAATGGGGTGTCCGCCATTTAACGTGGTGGACATGTCAAGTTGTGACCATGTCAAAAATATAATTATGAGAAAAATATAGTTATTTGGTTTATCTATTTTTTTTTAGGAAATTTCATATATACCACTCCAAAATTTTGAAATTACGTATTTACCACTCTAAATTCTACAATTACATATTTATCATTTTAAATTCTAATAACTCACATATTTATCCAATATAATTTAAATATATTATAAATATACCCAAAACAAATTAATTATGTTTAAGATTCTAAAAACTATAATTAATTAATAATTAATTAAAACTGGACTCATTCTCCACATTCGAATTGGACTCATGTCTTCTCCAGCTCTCGTTGCGCCCATTGCATGTTGTTTATAACCTCTCTCGCTGTCTCTTGCATGACTCGTTACCCCATTATTACAGCCAGCTTCTGACAGCGGGAGTGTTAGCGGTTGCAGTTGGCTGCTTACACTGGGTGGTAGGAGAAGGCGTGGCCAGACTGCTGTCGCAATTGGGCTTGAATGAGATGGTGATAGAGGATACGTCGGGGTGATCAGAGAAACACGACTTAATGCTATTATCCATTGTCTGAGCGAGTATAGGGGGATGAATCCAGTTTTAATTAATTCTTGATTAATTTTAGTTTCTAAAATTTTAAACATAATTATTTTTTTGTTTTGAGTATATTTAATACACATTTAAGTTATATTGGACAAATATGTGAGTTATTAGAATTTAGGATGGTAAATATGTAATTATAGAATTTGAAGTGGTAAATACGTAATTTCATAGTTTTGAGTGGTATATATGAAATTCTCTCTTTTTTTAATGGTAAAATTAACAATTTCAGCCTGTGCTGCTCGACATATCCTTGTATTGGAAAGTTAAAACCAAATTTCTCTGGATATCAATGTAACCTATCCCTATTTCAATGGTTTTGAGCAATACACAACTAAATGTTAGAGGTTTCAATGGAATTCGGATCTAGCGAAGTAACTCAATCTTTGGGTTTTGGATTGAGACCGTCCGACTCGAATTCGTGAAAATCTATCTCCGAAGTGAGTGCACACATCCCGATGACGATTTTGAATTCCGAGACGATCTTGAGCGACGAATTCAAATCGGACGGTCTCGATCCAAAACCCAAAGATTGGGTTACTTTAGGGGATCCGGACCCGTTTCAATGTGCGGATGCTGCTCAGTAGACCACTAAAAATAGGGACTTCAATGTGCGTATCAAATCCCGTGTCAAAGAGTTCTGGACCGACATTTTTATTAATACCCAAAGTTTAATACAAATTATTAATTATACCCGGAGTTCAACATTTTCGCTAAAAATACCCAAGCCGGCCATTTTCTGGCCGGCTATGTTCCTTCCCTAAGCCGGCCAGAAAATGGCCGGCCATGTACCTATTTTTTTTTTTTTTTAGAGAGAGACTATGAAGATCAAAATATTGAAATCTAACTCTGAAATACGATAAATTTTTGTTTAAATTATTTGTTATATTACTTCTTTGATGTATAATTAGCATATTTATACTAAAATACGATAGATTAATTGAAATTATGTTGAATAACACTAAATTATGTTAAATTACGTTAAATTACACTAAATTACACTAAATTACGTTAAAATACGGTAAATTACGCTAAAATACGATATGAATAGGGACGATATCTTCACTGAAAAGGAGAAAAACAACGATGAAACTTCAAACGGTCATAAAACGGCGCTCGAGTGTCCGATTTCAGCAAATGAGCACTTTTCGGAAAGCTTGCGAAAATGCGCATGCGTCTGAACCGTCTATGACGGATTTCAAAATTCAGAATCCCCAGAAAACAAAGGGAAGAGCCTCAAAACTTGAGTTGAAGTTTCCGATTAAGATTTTTATTTCTATCATTCAATCCAAGTAGCTCAGTAAATTAGTTACATAATGAACTTGCAGATTACCAATTTTTACTATTTTTGGAATTTTTTTTCTATTTTTTATGATTCATGAAAGATGAGCAAAATCAGTCTACTATAGTACTATTTTGTGTAGTTTAGCGTAATTTACCGTATTTCAGCATAATTAGCGAAGTTATTGTAATTTAACGTAATTTAGTATTATTTAACATAATTTATTGTAATATAGTGTAATTCAACATAATTTCAAGTAATCTAGCGTATTTTAGTATAAATATGCTAATTATACATCAAAAGAAGTAAATGAGGGATCAAGTTACAACAACCATTTTTTTCATTTTCAAAGTCCAAATCGTCGATCCAAACCGTTCAACATGATTATCTAAATAAAATGTGCTTGCAGATCAAATTTTACATTTTTTTGAATTTTTTTACTATTTATTAAGATGGGTACAAAATTCAATGGTCTGAATATGACTATTTTTTGTAAAATACTTAATAAATAGTAAACAAATTCAAAAAAATGTAAAATTTGATCTGCAAGCACAGTTTATTGTGGAAATCATGTTGAACGGTTTGGATCGACGATTTGGACTTTGAAAATAAAAAAAAATAATTGTTGTAATTTGATCCCTCCTCAAAGAAGTAATATAACAAATAATTTAAACAAAAATTTATCGTATTTCAGAGTTAGATTTCAATATTTTGATCTTCATAGTCTCTCTCTAAAAAAAAAAAAAAAAAAAAAAAAAAAGGTACATGGCCGGCCATTTTCTGGCCGGCTTAGGGAAGGAACATAGCCGGCCAGAAAATGGCCGGCTTGGGTATTTTTAGCGAAAATTTTGAACTCCGGGTATAATTAATAATTTGTATTAAACTTTGGGTATTAATAAAAATGTCGGAGTTCTGGACTACTAAGTCATGCATTATTTTTTTTTAATTTTATTGTTTATTTGTTTGTTATAGTCAACCAAAAATATAATTCCACTACTAAGTCATGCATAATTTTTATTTTATTTTATTGTTTTAGTCAACTAAAACTATAACTCCATATGTGTTTCTTTGAAGGAGGAATTTCACGCATATCCTTCAAAAACTTTAAAATTACGTATTTTTTCTCAAAAATTAATAATATCATATTTACCCTTTGAAATTTGAAAAACAAACAAATTTACCTAATATATTATCTTTTCTATTAGAAATCATATTAAATTTATCCTCATTTATTTGAAAAAAATATAACTTGTTTAAGAAAAATGTTTAGTCTTTTAATTGACCAGTTGTGGGGACAAATAATTCATTTTCTTACTTGTAACGCACACATGAGTGTATGCCTAAATGTCACAGTGTACGCATTAAGTTATTTTTTCTCGAAAACTGACTATCAGAAAACTAAATATTTTCTTATACAAACTGTATATTTTTAATTTTTATAAAGAGTAAAAATGAAAACTTCATAAATTTAAAATAAGTTTTAATAGAAAGTACGATCAAGTGAGTAAATTTGTGAGTTTTATTTAGAAGAATAAGTATGTATAATGAATTTTAGAGGAAAAAGTAAGTAATTTAAATTTTTTAAAGAATATACATGAAATTCCTTTTTATAATTGCAAGTTGAGAAAACTCAATTGTAATTTTTATAACAAATAGCCAAACTAAGACTTGAATCCATGCGGGTAAACAGTGCACTGCTGTAAATTATTATTTCTGAAACAATTTTTGTGCTAATTTTATCTTAATTTAATCTATATGGAAGGGATCACTTCATTATAAATTATGTCACTTCTAATTTGACAAATATTATTATCGACAAATAATTTTACTTCTCATTTAATTTAAATGTCTAATTTAAAAATAATTATTTTTTAATTTTTTCTATCGGTTAAATTAAATAAATTTACAGTACAAAGTAGCAAAATTGACGCCCAAGTTTACAGTACAAGCTTAATTTATTTTTTAATTGACTTTTAACATGGGCCCAACTTCTTTTCCTCGTCTATTGACAATTAGCTTTTAGGATTATTGGCGCTCAAGTTCTCTCCCAATTCCAAGAATATTTCTTCTTTGGTCATTGGCAGTATTTACGGGTTCTCCTGAGGTAGACAAAATTGTTTATATCTGTATTGCTTAGATAGCGAAACTTTTTTTTTGCTTTGTTTCAATAATACCTCTATAAAATATTGAAAAGAAACATCAATATAATATGTATTATATAATTACTTATATACTTTGAATATGTAATTGGACATTAAATTAAATTTATCTTTTGCTTTCGTATTTGATTATTTGTAAATAAAATTTATTCAATTAATCCACTTCAGAGACAATATCGCGTAACTCTTTACCATCCAAATAAATTAATCCTACTTAGTTTTCAAGATACTGGTTAGAGTTCAATAACATTGTTTGAGACTAGCTTGAAAACCCTTAACAACGCATGAACATACAACATATGCAAAAACACGACACAAACATATTCAGACACAACACGTCTGCCCTTAATCGTGTGTGTCGACACGTATATCTGACATGTTGTGTCTTTTACGACATAGTGACAAATCAATAGTTTGGATTCGGTTTGGCGAGGTAAAAAATTTGTGATTCGGGTATAATTCAGAAATGATTCGGTACAACAAAGAAGAAAAAAAACCCAAAAAAACCATAAAAAAATTTGGAAAAAAATATTAAAATTTTTTTTTCTCGTTTTTATCGCGAATAATTTGTCAACTCGCGTTTTATACGCATTTTATTCGCGAATAAAACGTATTATATGTTTTTCTACGTTTTATTCGGAGTTTGGTTCAGTAATGTCGAAAAAACGAATTATACGCAAATTATACACGAATTATATGCGAATCTTGTCCCTATGTTTTACGATAAACTAAACATGATTCTCAAAATAACACGGAGACTACATATAACATTGCCGCACAAGAATTGTCCGATTCTGGAGCTGATGGTCATGTTAGGAACTTATGACAGTGACCTTTTGCATAAAGTATTGCCCCATTGCCGTCGATGCTGTCATCGATTGACAGCAGAAGTTGACTGGGTAGTTTAGGCAAAAAAATTCGTGAGAAATAATAACGCCCACAAAGCACAAATATTAACGATGTGTATACTGTATACTAATTTCAAGATATGATCTATTTTTGCAGAAGCTAGGATTTTGTTTTAGTTGAGATCTATTAATTGTTGTTCCGAATAATTTCGCTATATCAAGTTATATTAATTGAGGCCGTTCCGCAACAAAAATTAGATTAAATCTTAATCCATGTTAAAGTGTTCATTTTCGATTGTCTTAGTTCATATTAAAGAGACTTAATTTAGGAGTAGAGGTTCCTTAGATCCGGATATGAATTAAGATTTCAAACAAAAGGAGACTAAATGAGAAATTATTAATCTTTTCTAAATAACCAATATTTTGAAAGATTAAGAGACTGAAAAAACTAAAAAAACTAAAAAAACTAAAAAAATTTAAAGAGGCTTAATCTCCCCTTGCCTTATTATTTTTACAAATTTATTTATAATTGTAAACTACTTACATACTTAAATGAAGAGGGCTCAAATGCTTCATTGCTTCATGCCTCAATCGTACTATAATATCTTTATCTTCAATTTCAAAGTTCAAACAGATGATCCGAACTGCTCAACATGATATCCACGTTAAAATATGATTGGAGACCAAATTTTATATTTTTTTGGAACTTTTTTACTTTTTTTTAAGATAGCTACAAAATTATTGTTTTCCAGGAAATTGTTGACCATCTAAAAAAATAATTTTGTACCTATCTTAAAAAATAGTAAAAAAATTCCAAAAAAAAAATATAAAATTTGGTCTCCAATCATATTTTAACGTGGATATCATGTTGAGCGGTTTGGATCGTCTGTTTGAACTTTAAAATTGAAAATAAAGATGTTGAGGTACGATTGGGGCATGAAGCAATGGAGCATTTCAACCCTCCTCTACTTAAATTTATATAAAATTTACATTTTACTAAACCTAACAAAGTTCACACTTAATTTTGCACTTGGTAAATTAGAATTCACAAGTGGTATAATAGTTAATTAGTGTTGTTGTAAGCAATCTAGTGCTCTATTTGACTAATTTGCAAAATATATAAATATCGAATTTTATGATTTCTTTGTTTGACATATTTGCATATATGAGATGATGAGATGATGAACAATTGCTATATGGATTGGATAAACCATAATGAGCATCAAGCTATTTTATTTAGCAATTTGTAATCAGAAAAATGGTAAAGTAAATTTGAGATTAATTGTGCTTCTTGGGATTAAACGTTAACGACCAAAATCAAATATCGAATTGTCAAAAATTAATTCCCTAGCATTTTTTAGCACAAAACAATCCAATCGTTGGTAACAGTTGGTCAATTGTTAGCAACGGTTGGCCAACTGTTGAACATTTGAGGAAAACACAAATAAAACATGTAGATTAAAGTCAACCGTTATGACGTTTGCTAACCGATCATAACGGTTGAATTCAAGTAATAGTTCAAAATTTACTTGAGTTGCTCCAATCGTTGTAACGGTTGAGAGCAAAATCCTGAATTTGTTTCCTTTCATATAAATAAAAGGTTTGATTGTTCCCCTTCTATCACTTCTAGCTGCCACAGATTTAAAAAATACATTTATCTTAGATCTAAAATTCACCATTGTTGCTTGTGCTTCAAACTTCAATATACTTTTAACAACTTCAAATCCACTTCACCAATATTAATCTAGATTGAGATTAGAGTGAATTTCTTATGATTCTTGAGTGTTTGAACTTTAGAGCCTTTAGTGCTCGCTTGATATGCCGTGTGACTTCCCGAAGGATTGTGAGGGCTCACCGGTTTGACTTTGTAACATTTCTCGTTAGGTAATAGAAAGATGCACCAAGAATAGTGGTTGCGACACTCTGGAGACGTAGGCATTGTTTTTCCAAACTCCGTTAACATCTCTTGTGTCACTTCTCTTACTCATCTATTTATTTTATTTGCACTCGAGATTTTTCATAACTTGAACAATCGACCAAAAAGGATTTAAAATTTTAAAAGGCCTCATATTCACCCCTCCTCTAGGTGCCGTTAGGGACATAAATTAGCAGTGGAATAGAGGTTCTATTCCTGCCGAATAATAAAAGAATTGAGTAGAATTGGATTTGAATTTTTGCAGTCAAAGTTCTATTTTTTACATTTTGGTCCCTCCTATATTCTTCAATGAGCCAATTTTTTATTCCATGAGGATACTGGAATAGATGAATTGGCCCTTTTTAAGAAATAAAATTGACTAATTTTCCAATACTCTTCTACTATTCACTCTTTTACCATCAACCGAACACGCCGGAATAAAATTGGCTCATTTTCCAATTTTTCTCTATTTTTTCACTATTGTCAACGGCCCCAAAAGTTTTGCTTTGCCGTGCCTCTCTTCCAGAAAAAAAAAAGTTAATGTTGCCGTCCTCTCGTTTTCCATCTAAATCGGTCAAGCTAAAAAATATTATCTCGTTCACATATACAATATTAACTCAAAATGACACTTAATTTGAATCACCTTGATCGTCCTTGCTCTGAAACAACCTTTTTTTTTCTTGATAAAAGTGGGAGACCCACCGATTCTATTGAATCAAAAAGTCAAAAGCAGATAATGGACCAAACAGCTGGTACAAATAACTGCCAGTTTTTACAAACAGACCTTAATGAGGCTAAAAATTACAGTTGTTTACCACTATGTTAACTAAACCAACAAAATACACCAAAGACCTAGATCATCAACAAAGTTTCACAGATGCTCTGAAGCAACATTTTCAAGCAGGGCCGTACTGGCATTAATTAGTAGTGGGGATGACCTGCCCCATTGTCCATCAGATGGGAGAGGCTCGAATATTTGCACTCCACCGTCAGTCATACCAATGGCAAACTAAGTTGGCTGAGACGGGTGAGCAGCCACAACGACAGGATATGTATTTGACCTAGCAATAATATATATAGTAACATTTTTTCTAATTTCATTGACTTCGCAAATATGAAAAGCAAAATGCAATATTTAATAGAACAATTAAGCAAGAGCACAAATAGTTACCAGAAGTAGGAATATGATTGATTCAACTCATACCTCTCAAATGGCAAATAGACGCCTGGGTTGATCTGAAACCTTATCTGCAAACTTTTTGTGAGTATAATGATGGTTTGGTTAGCCATGCACGAGTAAACCATCTCCCCGTCACAGGAGTACGTTGCAGAAGAGATCATCGTGTCATTTGGGGACCACTACAAAATAAAGGCATCATATCACATCATATAGCTCTTATGGTTTGTCAACATGCTAACTAGATGATCAGAGTCAAAATAATGATGATTTACGTAGGGTTTTGGCTTAGGTTTTACATATTTTCTCACACTTATGTTTAATTAATTAGAGAAAAAGGCTATTGTCACCCTTCTTTATGTTTTATTACAGAAAACAGGTTTTGGGACTATTTTACACCAAATGGAGCTAGAATCGGGTCAATCGGATCAGCGACGCTCATCGACTAAGTCCCTGTTACGGCCAGTATTGCCTAATACGGACCAGGCCTAGCACAGACCAGAAGATAGCGCTGGAAGCATTAAACCCTAACTGCCAAGGTCCTAATACAGACCGTATTACCTGATACGGTCCGTATCCGAAGGCGACCCTTGGGGAATAACTGCCGAAAATTGTTTCCAGATCAGTTTCTTAGCCCCTACTCAACCTCCAGACGTCCCTCCACTCCTATATAAGGCCCCTGGGCAGAAGGATTAGTTATCTTTGTAATTAGGGTTAGATTTGATTAAAGTGAGAAGAGAGGAGTGCTTGTAACCATGCCGTTCCGCGGCTAAGTTCTTTTTCTTAGGGCTAGGCAGTAAACCTTGTTACTCTTGATGTTTTGATATATATTTCTGTTGATTATGATTTCTTGTTGTTGTACTAAAATGCTTTTGTGATTTACTATCTCTTCATCTAATTTCAATGATCTAGTTTGAGTCCGTTAGGGTAGTGACAGTACTTTAATGGTAAGAGAAACTATTTGTATGAATTAGCCTCGTTGAGATCTATTAGGTTTATGTGAAGAAAACATTAGCGGGGAAACCATAAACCAGACCAACAAAACGCGTACCAAATTCCATCACATGCGTAAAGTAAATCGCAGTGATCTGTGTAGTAATTTGGGGTATTTGAGAGATCAGACATTTGCGTAAGGTAAATCGCAGTGTCCTATGTAGAATCTCGGTGAAAGATCTGTCATTCTTGCGTAACATAAATCGCAGTGACCTATGTGGTGTCTTTCATTAAACAACAACAGGAAATCAGATGCAACAAGAATATATTGTCAAGGCGGATTGAGTGACAATGGTGTGCCGAAACCCTAGAAATTCTCATCTCTATCTTTATTTTAATTACTTTTAATTGCTTCCTAATTTACATTGATCAAAACAACATCTCTCAATTTTCAGATTTCGTCTAGCCTTTCGAAAGATTGTGATTCGATCGCTCAAAGCATTGAACCAATATTCCCTGTGGATCGACCTCGAACATACTACTCGATAGGATTGTGCGCTTGCAGTCCGAACCGATAGCATTTACGAGTTTATAAATATTAAAAGAAACATTGCTCTCTTTTGAGTGATCAAGCTTTTTGGCGCCGTTGCCGGGGAATAACGGTTCATTGTGCAAGGCCTCGCGAGACGCCCTTGCTTTGACCATTGAATCCAATTAATTAGAAACGCCTAGATTTCTTTTTATTTTCTGCATTTTTATTTTTTCTTTTACTTTCAATTTCGTTTTTCTTTTCTTTTCTTTTGTTTTCAGTTTTTAGTTTAATTTTCATATTTTCTTTTCTTTTTAGGACACTGCACGCTGGCCGAATCATCCGTACGAAGATCCGAGAGGATTGCTAGTAGGAGAGGACAATTCGCTTCCACATCACCAATAAGAACCAATCATAGTTCTTCATCGAGTAATTCTGAAAGCGAAGAAGACTCAGATTCGATCAACATGAATATCCCATCGAACGAACCGATCAACAATGGAAGACAACACAATGGTGATAATGGAGTTCACGATGCAGCAAGACCCAAACTTCTACGAGATTATTGCGTACCGCGCGCGAATGATCCTAATTCTAGTATAAACCCGCCAACTGTTACGAACCGTAATTTTGAGATCAAACCTGCTCTCATAAATATGGTTTCGCAACAGCAATTTGGAGGATTTCCACATGAAGATCCACATCTTCATTTGTCAATTTTCCTAGGGATATGCGAGACGATAAAGATCAACGGAGTTACCGATGAAGCAATCAGGCTAAGGCTATTTCAATTTTCATTAAAAGATAAAGCAAGAGCATAATTGTTTTCCTTACCGGCCAATTCCATTCAAACTTGGGACCAATTGTTTAATGTCTTTATTGCAAAATATTTTCCACCATCCAAAACTTCGAGGTTTAGAAATGCAATTACTAATTTTGAACAAAGGGATGGTGAAACATTGTGTGAGGCATGTGATAGATATAAGGACATGTTAAGGTGTTGTCCACATCATGGTCTAGAAAGATGGCTGATTGTCCAAACTTTTTATAATGGTCTAAACCCTACCGATAGGTTGTCTATTGATGCTTCCGCAGGAGGAGCAATCATGAACAAGGAACCTGACGAGGCTTACAACCTAATTGAAGAGATTGCAATCAACCAACACTACTGGATTCCTGAGCGAAAGAAGCCAACTCCAACACCTGGCATGCACCGAGTAGATGATATATCCGTGCTGAGCGCAAAGATTGATGCTTTGCAAATGTCACTCAACAAGCAAACCAAGCAGCGAACGGTAGCAACAGTTAATGCCGCAACAGCATGTGGCTATTGTGGAGGAGCGCATGAGATGACCGAATGTATGAATGTGATGGAAATTGAGAAAGAAATGGAGCAAGCAAACGCAATCGACAACAGCTTTCGACCTCAGCCCGCCTACAATACATACCATCCGAACAACCGAAACCATCCAAATCTCTCATACGCAAACAATCAAAGGCCTGCTGCACCCCAATAGAACTACCAACCACAGCCCAATTATCAACCAAGATACAACAATCCCCAACCGAATTACCAACCAAGGCAATAGAATCAACCACAGCAACCTGACATCACATCTTTAATGGAGAGATTCCTAGAGAAGCAAGACAAGGCTAACGCCGAAATTGCGCAAAAGATTGAATCCTTAACAAACCGCAACAAAGACTTAGAAGACAATGTCTCTAAGATGGCAAAAGAACTCTCGAGTATTACACGTGGAAAAGGCAAATTTCCGGGCCAACCGGAAGAAAATCCTAGAGAGACTTGCAAAAGCATAACATTAAGGAGCGGTACAGCTTATCAGGGACCTCCCATGCCCGATCCAACTTCTGATGAGATGCATGCAAAACCATCGCATTCCGAAGAGTACGAGCCGCAACCACCGGAGCCGCCCGTATTCAAACTGCAGACAGACCTTATTAAGGAGCAGAATGACACCGTAGGTGGAGACGAGCGACAACCCGAACCTGAATACATTTCACCACCACCCTACAAGCCACCTCTGCCATTCCCTCCAAGGCCTGCCAAGCACAAGGTAGAGCAGCAATTTGTGAGATTCATGGAGACACTCAAGCAATTACAAGTCACAATCCCCTTCACTGAGGCAATTGCAAGCATACCCTCGTATGCTAAATTTCTGAAGGAGATTCTCTCAAACCGAAGTAGACTCTAAGAACTCTCAATAATTCCGCTCAATCTGGAATGCAGCGCGCTTGTGCAAAGCAAATTACCGACAAAGTTGAAAGATCCGGGAAGCTTCTCGATACCATGTACCAATGGCACAACCGATTTTAAGAGAGCTTTATGTGATCTGGGAGCAAGTGTGAGTCTGATGCCTAAGGTAGTATTTGACAAATTGGAATGTGGAGACCTATCACCAACAAGGATTTCATTGCAACTAGCTGACCGATCAATTCGATATCCTGAAGGAATGTTGCTTGATATCCCAATCAAAGTCGGTAAATTCTGGATACCAGCAGATTTTGTGGTAGTTGATATGGAAGAAGATGAGCAGATTCCGATCATCCTTGGAAGGCCATTCCTCGCCACATGTGGGGCAATGATTGATGTTAGGAACGGAAAGATTTCACTCAATGTTGGCGAGAACAAGATGATCTTCAACATGAATGAAACCAAAGTCCCACCTGACATAAATCTTGTCTACAATTTGGAAACGGCAGATGAATATGGCAATGATGAATTGCGAATGGATGAATTTGAAGACATCGAAGAAATGGTGCACGAAGCAGAAATGGAGAGATTGTTCATTGTACAAGATGACGGTCAGATCCATCCAACCTCCGTGACACAATAAACCGATGATCTAAACAAGAGCCCCAATATCGCAAACAACAGGAATTATTCTCTCTTAGCCCTTTGTTCGTTGGTAAATGTGGTGAACAAAGCTTCACTGCAGACGGATCTGCAGAGTTTAAACCCTATTCAACTCTTCGACGAAGGTTGCAAGTGCACAACCCTGTCGTGTAGTTAGAACGGGTGTCGATCCTCAGGGACGGTTTAATTTCTGAACCTAAACTCTTCCTAGCTAGGTACTAGAAGTTCGAATGTTTGGGGTTTGTTTGTCTAATTCTAGGGTGTATGAACAAATCAAATGAAATGAAAGAATGAATGAACAATCGTATGATCAATGTATGAACAATATATGAACAAGTAAAGAATCAACTAAATGTTTGTATTTTGTACTATGGTATAAAAGGGTGTTTCAAGGGTTTCAGATTTCATCTTCAACTTTGCTGCTCAGACCTGCCACGCGACCCGCATGCTCTCGCATGCGACCCGTGTGACGCGACCCGCATGCTTTCGCATGCGACCCGCTTGGCCTTAAGCGCCCTGAACCTGGCACGTGACCCGCAAGCTGTGGCTTGCGACCCTCGTGATGCGACCCGCGTGCTAACTCACGCGACCCGCATGGTCCCTTGAGCTGAGTCTGCACATGTCAGAAACTTGTTGTTTAAGTCGTGTAAGGCTAGATTGACCGTACCTAGTGTCACTGAACCTCAACTTTCGTGTGTTGGCTTAGCAGACCTGGTTTGGAATTACAATTTCACCTTCTCAGGTTTAATCAAGCTGTTTGATCTAAACCTAAGTTCTCAATTCTGTTTACTAAAGGTATCCACAAGCTGAGCAAGAGCAAGTGGAAACTTTCACCTTTCGGCTACTCATTGACCTCACCTTTCGGTTCTCAGACCTACCTCAAGTACTTAACCTAATTTGCAAGAAACATCAAGCCTTTGGTACAAGAAGAAATGCCAAAGGCATTCAACAGTAGACAATCAAGAATCAAACAATTCAGATTAAGCAATCTCAAATAGTACAAGAATCAAAGAAACACGAAATAACAATAAGAATCAATCCATGTGCATAATCAAACAAAGTATCAGACTACAAATCCAAACCCTCGAAACTACAAGTCTACTCAGACATAAGCAAAATCAGAATAAAAGAGAGAAAGAGAATGCAAATCATTGTCAGAGAAGGATGAGGGAAGAGGATCGAGGCTTCTGGAATCTTCTTCTCCAAGTCGAGTAGCTCCAGATC
The DNA here is from genome assembly GCA_011114355.1 of Carex littledalei. NCBI lineage: Eukaryota > Viridiplantae > Streptophyta > Magnoliopsida > Poales > Cyperaceae > Carex > Carex littledalei. Next base: position 6,973,974 of record CM022097.1, read on the forward strand.
GGCTCCAGATCGCCTCTCCCCTTCCCTGGCGCCAAGCTCTCGCTTCAAAACCGATCAGATCCCCTTTTTCGTGAAAGTGTCGGGGTCCCTTTTCTCAATTTTCGCCAGGCCTTATATAGGCATCTTAACGGGCTTTAATCGGGTCCTGGCGCAATTAACTCGACACGGGTCGCATGCCACCTCATGCGGGTCGCGTTGAGCTTTCCAAAAAGTGGTCATACGCTCAAAACAGAGTTACGAGTCAAAAGTTATGACTGTTTTAAGTTCGGTGCTGAAACTTCAGGATCTGATGCGATCCGCGTGGAATCTCACGCTACCCGCGTGGGATATGATGCTACCCGCGTGGGGGGTTCCAGAACTCGCAATTTTCCCTGATTTCGCCTATTTTTTGCAAAGTCATAACCAAAATGCAGCAGTACTATATTCTATTGATATTCAATGTAAACAATGCAATTTAGTGGTTAAAAACATGATGTCTGGTCTGAAAATAGGTCGAAATAATAGATCAAATAAGGAGACATCACCCTTGCATTAATCAGAAACCTACGCGAAGAACTCGATGCAATTTCCCAAAGACTGGACGAGGTCGAAGCGGTACTCGGTCTGAGTCTGGCATTCGACCCCGGACCTCAAACACCAACCGACTTCTTCGAGAAGGGCAGTGATGATGAAACCACAGATGACGCTGAAGGCCAACCACCCGACAAGCAACCCGCTTGCATTGACAGGAGGATATCTGGAAGAAACTGATGCAACACAAAGTCAAGCTAATGACTTAAAACAAGCGCTTCTTGGGAGGCAACCCAAGGCCACTTTTATATTTTCTTATAAATTATTTAATTTTTAGTTTAATTAGGACTTAAACAAAGAAACAACTCATACCCACCATTTTCCTATGATCAGGTAAGCATACTGGAGGAAAGGCTTGATTAAAAGACGTCTCGGAAGATGGAAAAATACTCTCTGGTACGACCTGTATTGGCTGATACGGATCTTACCAATGGATACGGGGGTAATAGAGTAAGAATACAGGAAATAAGTGGTGAATACGGCCCGTATTGGCTGATACGGCCCGTATTCTAAGGAGTTAAACTTAGCGGTTACTGGGTAAGCATATCGGATTCAATACGGACCGTATTGGCTGATACGGTCCGTAATAAAGGCCAATTTGGGAGATGCGAACCCGTTAAGAAGAGACGTTTGAAATCCCGCGCGAATTACGTCTCATAACCGTTAACCATTTCGTTTTAACCCCTAAATCACTTCCCTTCCTCTCTCTTCCTATTCTCTTCCCCTCAATCTATTCTCTTTCTCCCTCTTCCACTCTTGCCCGAAAATCAAGCCTCCATCTTGCCGCCGATCTCCATCACCGAACTCATCTCCACACACCATTGAAGCCACTGCCGGCCTCCTCCTCCGCGCCTCAACCCTAATACGGACCGTACCGGGTCCGTATCCGACGGCCGAGTTAACTCTTCTTCTCCAATTTCGGTTTTTCTAAACCCCTCTTTCATTTCAAAGTTTTAATTTCATTTTTCGCATTTGCTTTAGTTTAATCTCTGTTACACTAACCTAGATAATCAATTTTATTTTTGCAAAATCACAAAAATCACAAAAAAATTAGTTTCTGTTAATTTTCCTAATTTTTACCAGTATAATACGGTCCGTATTGACCCAATACGGTCCGAATAATTTACCAGAACCAGCACTTGGTCTTTCCAGAAATACCTTTTAATACGGTCCGTATTGGTGATACGGTCCGTATTAAGTCCTGTACTTGGTCAAATTTTACCAACTAACCAGTCCGTATTACGACCGTATTGACCGATACGGTCCGTAACAGAGGATTAAAATTTAAGCAAATGGCCCCGAAAATGAAAAATATTTTAGGGGCAGTTACAAGGAGTGCTAAGAAAGCCCTCGGAAGTGCCGGCCCGAGTAGTTCACCGCAGAGCTCCTCTAGCCGATCCTTCCGGTCCTCCGGTTCGCAACCACAATCCTCCAACCATTCATCCTCTCATTCTGACGCTCAGCAATCGATCAGAGACACACCAGTCTCAGATGCGGATTATGACCCGGAGGAGTTCAACCCTCGGGATTTTGGTCTTGAGGAAGAGGACTCCGATGAGTCGATGGAGGAAGCAACCGAGTACCAACCCGTCTTCTCTCATCCACAATTCGGACAAAGCTATGAGAGGATGAAAGCAAGGGAGGTCATATACCATAAGTCCATCAACACGGAGACACTCGAGCGACTAGGCCTCCTTGCACAAACCGAACAGCTCGCAAACCGCATCCATCTCTGGCAATTCCTACAACTGATCAGAGGAGTTAAAATTTACAAGGTGCTCACGAGGGAGTTCCTTGCAACCTTCAGATACAATGAAGACTCCATCTCTTTCCAGATGATTGGCGAGCAGTACAGAGTCACCATGGATGATTTCTGCGCCATCTTCAACCTCACCAACAATGGCACCTCTGATTCTCCTGACTGCCGAGGATTCTGGTACAACATCACCGAAGACAACCAAAACACAACTCGACCGGCAAGCAGGATCATCCATCCCCAAGTTCGGCTCTTGCAAGTAATCCTTGCCAATTCCATTTTTGCGAGAGGCAAAAGTTCATCCAAGGTGACATTACCCGAGCTCTATCTCCTCAAATGCATGATCGAGCCAACACCGGTGCGACCTCACCTCGGCCATCTCCTCTGCAAACAAATCCGTGAGGTCGCCCAAGCCAAGAAAAAGGGTGGAAAAACCTCCATCGGATTCGTGGCCACGATCTTGGCCAACCACCTCGCTCTGCAGATCGATCATCTCAAAGAGGCAAGCGGGCTCACACAAATCGACATGTCATGCCTCCAAGCCATGAAATTTGTCACCGGCCACTACCCAGGTCCCTACTTCTACAATTCACCGAAGGGAATCATCCAATTTCCCTTCCGACATCTCAATCTCCGTAGTAGGGCCTCATGGAAAATGGCACGCCACGCGAGCCCATCTTACGAGCCTCCTCATGATTACATTGATGTAATCGAGAGCCAAGCCGCAATGCAAAATCAAGCTAACATCGATCGGCAGCAGAGAGGAGAGGAGGAGCCCCCTTTTCATGCATATAGGGAGGCAGACACATCGGCAGCTAGAGCCGGATCTTCAGGGGCGGCACCATCTGATGCCCCTACAGATGATTACGATCAGTTCATCCAAATGGTAAACTGGATGGACTCGAACCTCACTGAGCTCACCTTGACAACAAACGAAACCACCCGGCAAATGGAGCTAAACAGTTCTACAATTCACCAAGAGATTGGTGAAATCCGAAACAGCATGGAAGAGGTTCGGAGGAGTGTCGACGAGGGCAGGCGCGAGACTCAGCAGACGCGCTACATGGCACAGCAGTACTACCAGCATGCCCTCACCACCGGTTTGCCATACCAGCCGCCACCATATGGACTCTTCGACCCGTCATTCTACGAGGAGATCCAGCGACCACCACCACCTCCACCACCTCAGGATTGAGGTGCAGTGAGTTGTATCTTTCCCCGGTCTTTTTACTTTACTATTTCCTTTATTTTTATCTCTCGAGCATTGAGGACAATGCTCAATTTTATTCGGGGGGTAGGAAAGTAAATTGACCATGTATCTTTAAAAAATTTTGCATTTTAAATTCTTAGGTGCTAGTAGTTTTACTCAATTTTTGACTAGGGTTGGAGGCTTTACCGAAAATCCTAGAATGATTAGATTGAGCTTTTTAGCTAGCTTGCATTTTATTTTTCCTTAGGAGTAGGTTAATCAAATATGAATTGTTTCGAATTGAGTTAGGCTAGGGTTTAGACAATTGACCATGATACCAAAAATTCAGAATTTTAAAATTATTGGTGATCTCAAAGTGAACAATTAATTGCTAACCATGAGAGTTGATCAAAAATTGCAAACCCTAGAATTTTTATTGTTGAGTAATTTATTTTTGCAAAGTCTTTTAAACTTGATAGTGTTTTAGAATACCCATTTATTATAGATAGACCCCTAGCGAAACTATGCAATAATTCCTCGTATGAATGAATACTTGGAATTGTGTGTAATCATGGTGCTTGTGACACAAAAATATTTTATTTTCAGAAAAATACAAAAATACAAAAAAAAATCAGAAATGAGAAAAATCCAAAAAAAATAGAAAAATTCAGAAAAAGAAAAAAATAGAATAAAAGATGGAGGATAAAAAGAGTACGGGTGCCTACACAAGACTGGTTACCAATAGGCTCGAGAAAACCTCCCAAATTTTAAATTCTTGTATATACTTAATTTTTCAAAAAAAAAAAAATAGTCACAAGTACCAACACACTTAGTTGTCCGACATTTTTATTAATATCCAAAGTTTAATACAAATTATTAATTATGCCCGGAGTTCAAAACTTTCGCTAAAAATACCCAAACCGGCCAGAAAATGGCCGGTTTACTCCCCCCCTAAACCGGCCATTTTCTGGCCGGTTTACTCTTCTTTTTTTTTTTAAAACCTGCAAAACCTCCATAAAAGGGCACCCCCTCCCTTCATCCAAAGGCACACAGCCCGAGGCAGCAGCAGCGCACTGTTAAGGTAATTTTTTTTTTATTATTATTATTTTTTATTTTATAGAATAATTAATTATATTATTAAAAAATTTAAATTTAATTAAAAAAAACCCTAAACCCTATAACCCTATAACCCTATAACCCTAACCCTATAACCCTAACCCTAAACCCTAAACCCTATAACCTTAAACCCTATAACCCTATAACCTAAGCCCTAAACCCTAAACCCTAAACCCTATAACCCTATAACCCTATAACCATATAACCCTATAACCCTAACCCTATAACCCTATAACCCTATAACCCTAAACCCTAAACCCTAAACCCTCCCTATAACCCTATAACCCTAAACCCTAAACCCTAAACCCTAAAACCCTATAACCTTATAACCCTATAACCCTAAACCCTAAACCCTAAACCCAATACCCAATACCCTAAACCCTAAACCCAATGCCCAATACCCTAAACCCTAAACCCAATGCCCAATACCCAATACCCAATATCCAATACCCTATACCCTATACCCTATACCCTATACAAATGTGTCAATTGTTTACTATTTAGTAATCTGTCAATTGTTTACTATTTAGTTATCTGACAAATGTTTACCATTTAGTAACCTGACAATGTTTACCATTTTCTAAAATGTAGTTTGTTTACCATGACCTTTATTTCATTACACTATGGTGGGAAAATGCTTAATAGTGCACAAGGGGCGTATTACAACAAAGATGCAGCTCATTCATTAATGATTCCAGATGACATCTCACTTTTAGACCTGAAATCCATAGTTTACACACACACCGGTTACAACCCAGAAATGTGTGACCTAGAATTGGCAACCCGATATTGCTATCCCTCCAGCGGAAAATTTATGGTTGCGAAACTGGTAGATGAGAGTACGTGGAGAGGCATGTTTGGTTATTTGAGGTCCTCAGGGAATTTACTAATAGAAATATTTGATAGAAGAGTTCCGGTAGAGCCCGGGGTTGGAAGTTCGGGCTCTGGATCAGCGGCACCACATTATACCCCACAACCAGAAACCAACAGACGTGACTCCACCTTACTCCTCAACGAACCTGACCCAGAACCCTACAACTACGTCACTCCACCAGCACCTCAGCGAAGACACTCAGTTGCATCCCCGCTTAGACACAATCGAGGCAGACCACGACACTCAGTTTCAACCCCACCTTGATCCGTAAATGCCACTCCTTTACCGTTACCTCCAGTATCACCTTACCCCAGACCTGCACCAGTAGACGATGCAAGCTGCCCGGACTTTGAAGATATTAATGAAATACCGGAGGACGATCTGGGGAGCGGGGATGAATTTGAGGGAGACATGTGGGGGGATTCAGATCACATGGCAGGTTGCGATGAAGATGGGCCGGTTGAAACAGCTGAAAGGCATACTGATAAGGGGGGCCGCTTGATGTCTCATTATTAGACCTATAAATCCGACCAATTTCTGTACCAAAATCTGTGTTTTAAACCACCAAATCGTGTCTTTTACATTGAATATCTATTGAATATCTATAGAATGTGGTACTGCTGCGTTTTCATTCTTACTTTGCAGAAAATGAGGGAAATTGGGGAAAATTGTGAGTTCTGGAGCCCTACACGCGGGTAGCGTCAGATCCCACGCGGGTAGCATCAGATCCCACGCGGGTAGCGTCAAACCCTGAAATTTCAGCACCGAACTTAAAACAGTCATAACTTTTGACTCGTAACTCCGTTTTGAGCGTATGACCACTTTTCGGAAAGCTTGCGAGAAGATCTACAATCTGAGCCAAAGGCATGCGGGCCGCATCAGATCCCACGCGGGTCGCGTCAGACTTTTCCGGAAACAGAAGCAGAATTGGAAACAGAGGCTAATTGAAGAAAGGTCGGCCAGAAAAGCTATAAGAGGGGATTTCTTGCACCTGAGAGGGCATTCTGGATCTGAGGGACAATTCCTAGGGTTAGGAGAGACGGCTGGCTGGGAGACGAAGAAGAGAGGAGCGGAACGAGAGTTTTGCGACGAATCTTCATCGTTCTTCTAGTTTTTCTATGAACTCCTTTATCTTTATTTGTTTTGTTTGTTCTTTGACTATGCTTGAGTAGTTTACTTTGTTTCTAGGGTTACGATGTAGTTCGATACCTTGTTTTGTATGCATGTTGTTTGAATTTGTGTTGAACAATAGTGTTTAATTGTTTGAGTATTATTCTAATTGCTTTGTTGAAGTTGATTGAATGATTCATGTTTGTTTACTGTTAGATGTCTATAGCATCTTTCTTGTACTTTAGCCTTGATGTTTCTTTCAACCAAACTTAGTATCTGAGGTAGGTTTACGAGCCGTGAGGCGAGTCCAAAAAGTAACTGAGAGGTGAAATTTACCACTTATCGAGAGGTAGTGGTTACCTTTAGTAAACCGGACAATTAACTTAGATTTAAAACCCTAAGAAGGTGAAATTGCATTTCCGATACCAGGTTTATTAAGCCAACAAACGAGAGTTGAGGTTTAGGAACATTAGGTTCGGTCAATGAATCCTTACACTAAAGAACAACGCAAAAACAGACAACTGCTGCATTTCCTCGAGGTCCACGCGGACCGCGTACGAGAGTACGCGGGTCGCGTGTTCCATGCGGGTCGCGTATGAAAGTACGCGGGTCGTGTGAGTACCGAGAGGCAAGGTTGACAATGAAATCGAAAACCCTGGAAACGCTTTTCTTTATTTGATAAAAACCAAACTTTACTTTCTGTTATTTTAATTTCTTCTGTTATCGAATTTAGGAATATTAAACAAACAAACCAACATTTTCCAACTTCTAGTACCTAATTAATTTAAGTAGAATTCCAGATTTGATTTTGAACCGTCCTGTGGATCGATACTTGACTAGACTATACGACGGGATTGTGCACTTGCAATCTTAGTCGAAAGTTGAATAAGGTTTAAAAGCTACAGCTTGCTGTAGTGAAACTTTGTGATACATTTTTGTGCGAACACCGCTTAGTGGCCGGACTGATACGCACCCGTTCCCAGACCTCAATGATGTTTCTGAGTTTAGAGAAGCAGATATTGGTTATTATGGGCAACGGATTGAGTACAAAGGTGAGCTTGCTGCAAACCAATATTTTAAAAGCAAAGAAGACCTAATGAAGAAGATCAGAGAGCACCATATAACTAAGAATCAGGAGTTCAGATCTTGGAAAAGTGACAGGGATCGGGTTACTCTGCTGTGCAAGGACAAGAATTGCCGTTACGAGCTTAGGGCAAAGCCGACGGGATGTGGAGACGCATGGGTTATAACTAAGCAAGTCAGGCCTCACACATGTAGGACTGAGCACATGAGGGATGACCACGAATGTCTGACGGCATCGCTCATTGCCGATGCCATTGAGAACGCCATTAAAAAGGACCCATGTATGCGCATACAGACGGTAGCAGACATTGTTTTGTCTGTGTATAATAATGTGACACCTAAATACAACCGACTGTGGAGGGGCCGTGAGCTGGCAATAGCCCGACAATTTGGGAGTTGGGAGATTTCGTACAGCTTGCTGAGACCACTGTTGCTTGCAATTTGCCACAACAATCCCGGCTCGACCCACCAATTTCTGACCAGCCCGGTACGGAATAAGGAAACAGGACTAATCATGCCAGGTGTTGCCCAGTTCAGAGCCGTAGCCTGGGCGTTTGGTCCATGCATTGCGGCGTTCCAGTACCTGAGACCAGTGATCAGCATCGATGTCTGCTTCTTGTCTGGGCGATATGGGGGGAGGCTTTTGATAGCTTGCGGCTACGATGCCGAGAACCAATTGTTGCCTATTGCATTTGCAATTGTACGGCAGGAGGATACTGAGAACCTGGTCAAGAACTGTGGAGGAGACAGATGGTACGGATGGAGGTTCAGGGAAGGAGCAAAGAGGAAGAAGCCGAGAAGATTGAAAGAGATGTTCGAAGAGTTTGCTCATGTATGTCTAACTTATAACATTTCGTTTAATTATCTTATAAGATTTTATGAAAATGAAATAACACCCCTTTGTTTTTGTGCAGCTAAATCCGCAGTGCAATGCGTATTTAAAGAGAGTGGGCAAAGTACGTCCTAATGATGTGATGGAGCCGTCCAATTATGAGAAAATTTTCCAAACCTATGACGGAGGATACCGGTTTGGTATCATGCAACAAACGGCTCCGAGTCGCTCAACAATGTCTTCCGAACGAGTCGTAGATTGCCTGTTTGTGCCATAGTGGAGGATACGTTCTACACGTGCAACAAATGGTTTGTTCAGCGGCGTCAGCGAGCAATAGAATTACAAGACAAGGGACAGGTTCTGTCTGACCGGGTTTTGCAGAAGATCAGAAAATGTTGGGAGAAAGCTGGAAAAATGCGGTTGGTGCGTTACACACAGGGCCAAGGTCAGTACCAAGTTTCATCCCCAAATGAGTACGTTCCTTGCACCCGTAGCGACATGGGCAACATGGAACCCACTCACAGGGAGTTCATGTATATTGTGACGCGCGGTCCCGACAGACAAATGGAATGCACTTGCAGAGGTATCCAATTAACTTCTATTCCGTGCGCTCATGTCTTAGCTGTTTGCCGTGACCGAAACTGGCAAGAGAACGACTTTGTTGCAGACTGGTATAAAACACCCTATCTTGTGAGTACTTGGAGCCATGTGTTCAATCCAATTGGCAATATGGGAGACTGGCCTCCTAATGTTGGAGACATAATCCTTCCAAGTAGTGGTTGGATTAGGAAGGGGAGGCGACAACACACCCGTCGTGTAATGACAATGGATGAAATAGAAGGTAGACGAAGGGGGCATCAGGCTCACCGTTCCACTTCCGATAGGCAACGAAGAGGTATGTAACATTCATCCAAAATTATTTTTCTTTTCAATTTATACCAACTCACTAAGTAACACATGCAAATGCAGAGGCAAGAAACGCAGCAAATGCTGCAGAAAATAATCGAGTAATGGCGTCGGGAAGTGGGTCCGGAGGGTCACGGCGTAGCACAGCTACGAGCCGTTTAGATGCAACTGCTATGTATGCCGAAGCAATGGGAGAGGCGGTTGACATAGGAAGAGAGGCGGTTGGGGTGCAAGGGGAGCCATCTGTGATCCAACCGAGGAGGTCCACTACTAGACGCACAACAAGGGCATCTACAAGCCAAGCAGGGCCATCTACAAACCAAGCAGCGCCATCTGGAACCCAAGCCGGGACATCTACTGAGCAACCAGAGCCACCTACTAGGCCATCTCGTAGGTCATCTTTCGCAAGTGGTTTATTTCGGGGATTAAATTTTAGACGTGGTAGTAATAGGTGATTTATATGCATGTTGTAAAAATTGTGTGGACTCTATTTGCAATTTGTGTGTACTTTATTATTTTGTACGGAACTACAAGAAGTAATGAAATTAATTAATACTCAAATAAATTACAACCTACTTCATCTAACTACAATAAAATACTATTTTTTAGAACCAAACTCCAGATGGTGTCCTTTTATGGAGGTTTTGCAGGTTTTAAAAAAAAAAAAAAAAAGAGAGTAAACCGGCCATTTTCTGGCTGGTTTGGGTATTTTTAGCGAAACTTTTGAACTCCGGGCATAATTAATAATTTGTATTAAACTTTGGATATTAATAAGTTTTGAACTACAAGAAGCTAGCTTGCATTTTATTTTTCCTTAGGAGTAGGTTAATCAAATAGGAATTGTTTAAAATTGAATTAGGCTAAGGTTTAGACAATTGACCATGATACCAAAAATTCAGAATTTTAAAAAAAATTATTTGTAATCTCGAAGTGAACAATTAATTGCTAACCATGAGAGTTGATCAAAAATTGCAAACCCTAGAATTTTTATTGTTGAGTAATTTATTTTTGCAAAGTCTTTTAAGCTTGATAGTGTTTTAGAATACCCATTTATTATAGATAGACCCCTAGCGAAACTATGCAATAATTCCTTGTATGAATGAATACTTGGAATTGTGTGTAATCATGGTGCTTGTGACACAAAAATATTTTAAATTTTCAGAAAAATACAAAAATACAAAAAAAATCAGAAATGAGAAAATATCCAAAAAAAATAGAAAAATTCAGAAAAAAAAAAAAATAGAATAAAAGATGGAGGATAAAAAGAGTACGGGTGCCTACACAAGACTGGTTACCAATAGCTCGAGAAAACCTCCCAAATTTTAAATTCTTGTATATACTTAATTTTTCAAAAAAAAAAAAATAGTCACAAGTACCAACACACTTAGTTGTCATACTTTGCTCCAATCAATTGGGAATGAAAATCAAAATTTATATCATTAGAATTCCTATTGATTGGAAGGGATCTATTTATAATCAAAGGGGAAATTAATACTCTCGAATTTAAGGATATTTGTGAAATAAATTGTTCAATGATAATCTTACTAGGGTAAGCATGATGAGATCAATCATGGGGTAAATAAATTGTTCAAGGGAGAGGTCATGAATATTTTTAAAGTTCTAGATTTTTATTGTCATGCCAATTGTCCCAAACCTAAGCCCTAACTTAATTTTAAACAAGTCCTTGAGATTGTATGGTTTAACCTATACCGGATCTTTGACCAGCTGGGATGTCGTTGCTTGAGGACAAGCAACAATTCAAGTTGGGAGGCGTGATCAGAGTCAAAATAATGATAATTTACGTAGGGTTTTGGCTTAGGTTTTACATATTTTCCCACACTTATGTTTAATTAATTAGAGAAAAAGGCTACTGTCACCCTTCTTTATATTTTATTGCAGAAAACAGGTTTTGGGACTATTTTACACCAAATGGAGCTAGAATCGGGTCAATCGGATCAGCGACGCTCATCGACTAAGTCTCTGTTACGGCCAGTATTGCCTAATACGGACCAGGCCTAGCACATACCAGGCCTAGCACAGACCAGGAGATAGCGCTGGAAGCATTAAACCCTAACTGCCAAGGTCCTAATACGGACCGTATTACCTGATACGGTCCGTATCCGAAGGCGACCCTTGGGGAATAAATGCCGACAGCTGTTTCCAGATCAGTTTCTTAGCCCCTACTCAACCTCCAGACGTCCCTCCACTCCTATATAAGGCCCCAGGGCAGAAGGATTAGTTATCTTTGTAATTAGGGTTAGATTTGATTAAAGTGAGAAGAGATGAGTGCTTGTAACCATGCCGTTCCGCGGCTAAGTTCCTTTTCTTAGGGCTAGGCAGTAAACCTTGTTACTCTTGATGTTTTGATATATATTTATGTTGATTATGATTTCTTGTTGTTGTACTAAAATACTTTTGTGATTTACTATCTCTTCATCTAATTTCAATGATCTAGTTTGAGTCCGTTAGGGTAGTGACAGTACTTTAATGGTAAGAGAAACTATTTGTATGAATTAGCCTCGTTGAGATCTATTAGGTTTATGTGAAGAAAACATTAGCGGGGAAACCATAAACCAGACCAACAAAACGCGTACCAAATTCCATCACATGCGTAAAGTAAATCGCAGTGATCTGTGTAGTAATTTGGGGTATTTGAGAGATCATACATTTGCGTAAGGTAAATCGCAGTGTCCTAAGTAGAATCTCGGTGAAAGATCTGTCATTCTTGCGTAACATAAATCGCAGTGACCTATGTGGTGTCTTTCATTAAACAACAACAGGAAATCAGATGCAACAGGAATATATTGTCAAGGCGGATTGAGTGACAATGGTGTGCCGAAACCCTAGGAATTCTCATCTCTATCTTTATTTTAATTACTTTTAATTGCTTCCTAATTTACATTGATCAAAACAACATCTCTCAATTTTCAAATTTCGTCTAGCCTTTCAAAAGATTGTGATTCGATCGCTCAAAGCATTGAACCAATATTCCCTGTGGATCGACCTCGAACATACTACTCGATAGGATTGTGCGCTTGCAGTTCGAACCGATAGCATTTACGAGTTTATAAATATTAAAAGAAACATTGCTCTCTTTTGAGTGATCACTAGAACCAATGCTTATATGAGATTTTTTTTAATCTTTAGTTTGCATGTTTCATATTTCTACTTGACGATTGATATAACCATACCCCATATTTATGTTTTACAGTACAAAATAAATTCCCCCTTTGATTACTACATTTCATATTTCAAACTAAGATAAGAGATCTGCATTGTTTAGTATATAGACATCCTCCTTTCCTTTATATACATTTATTATTGCCACTATTGTTAACATAAGACTTACATTTGTTGCAACTAATACTAATCTATATAATTATTGTTATTTAATTTATTATCTAACTTTATTCGGTTGGAGTTGGTGTCATATATATAATTAAGACTTTGTTCACTTTTGGCTAAATTTTATATTCAGTTTTAGGTTTTTCATTTTAGGGTTAAGTGGCGAAATCAGGCTTAACCATCATAGCAGATACTAAGTTTATTATATTATTTTCTATTTTCTTCAGAAGATCTATTTGTTGATTACTTACCTGGTGAAGCTGTTTCATTTCTCCTGCATCGTAAACCGTTAGCTGTGTTGCATGGACTACAAGTAATTGGACCCCGTCAGGATGGAATTCAACACTTATGTGTGCTAGAGATCCCCCCACTTCTTGGTTTAACTCCATGCAGATGCTGTTCAGCTTTTCCCATGTATCCATTTTCCAAATGCACAACTGAAGGATGTAAAAAGGACCATAACAAAATAAGAAGCCCTCATAAGCATATATAGTCACTCTCAAAACTAAAGATACGATTGTAAACACAAACAAATTGGTTTCATACACACTATAATGGTAATACTTTCAGGATATATGAATCCTTAGTTTGAGAATGTAAATAAAAGTATTGACGTGAGATAGCAAATAGAGTGCACCTGAGCGTCCAATCCTGATGAAACAAGAACATCTAGTTTGGTAGAGAAACAGAGGCCAGTTACTCTTTTATTGTGACCACTGAGAATACAACAAACCTACAGACATATACAATGAACAAACTTAAATATGCCTTTTCATATAATGAAATTGAGAGGTGTACATGTACTTGCATAATGCGAGATTACATAATTATAATTGATACATATTAACATCAAGTATGCTAATTATGGAGTGCATGCAATTGATATTTACACATTATGTTTTGCTACTACTGATATTTAACTCAATATTGATAGTGTTCTTAATTTGTTTAGTACCAATTTGTTTGCCTTCACATTTGATTATCTTTGCTCAAACAACAATATTGTACCAACCTTTTTACGTTGGGGTTCAAAAATAAGGATTGTGCAATCGTCCATGCCTATGGCAACCCTGTTGTTATTTTGGGGATGAAATGCTAACACTGTAGCCACTGGAGGCGGTCTTAAGAAACTTCCTAGTTTCTGGAAACAAACAAGATATTGCAACATTTTAGTAGGCATTGCTTGTTACTCGGTTGATAGATTTTGTATGCAAATAGTTGTGGGTATTATTTTTACCTCTGGAAGTAAATAATACTAATCATATTAGCATGATATTATTTTAAATTGCAAATGAATAATAAAAATATGTCCTGATCGGCCGAGTCTTGGCAAACCAATTAAACCGCCAATTTGATATGGTTGGTCAAATTGGTCAGGTCGAGGTAAAATACCACCTTTAACTGAAACTTTACCTCAGCATCAGTGACATTGAAAAGAGATACCGGTCCTCCTGATGTAGAGGTGAGGTATCTGTTGTCCTTAGTTAGAGCAAATGAACGTGTTTCTATGTCAACATCACCCACGTCGTTAACCATTAGGCCATCTGATAGCAATAACTATGTTGGAGACTCAAAGGAAGTTGCGTACGTACAACCAATTAACATTTTAGTACAAATAACAAGAGAAAGAGAAAGCAGGGATAAGGAGACTAGTTCTACCTTGCTGGATGGGTTCAAACATGTTTTGTTCCATCTCCATAGTTTATGAGTGCCATTGGATGAAAGTGCGATGACTGATTCCCCATCATTTGCATAAACTAATTTGTGTATCTACATATACGTACAATAAAAGACAAATTGCTAAGAAACAGAATATTATGGATCTTGATACAACAATTATTATAAGGTCTTATATCAGTACTCTACTGACATAGCTGCATTGACCTCTATTTTTTGTAACTATAAGACAAATTGCTTCCTTTTTTGTTTGTTACCGATCGTAAGGCTAACTTGGACTCTAATAAAAACATGACATTGCCAAAGAGTGTGTGCATACATTCTTTCAATTTTTTTTTTTCAATTTTTGAAGTTAGTTGCTATGAAATTATAAGTCCTCTTTTAGTACCTTTCCGCCTGGCAATGTGTCGGGAAGCCTAAGAGAGAGGCATTGAGATGGCTCATTGATTTCATTCACGTGAGAAACATAATCTTTGATGGCCTCGTCATATTCATCGGCTTCCTCATCCTTTCAAAAGTATTGTTGGTAAGTTAATGAATATAAGATGGCTTTAGTAGTAATTTCTTAGTTTTTTCATATGCTTTTAAATGAGAAAATATTCATTTGGTAAACTGCATTGTCCAATTATCTCATTACTTAAATTTAATAGCCTTTTCTCATTAGTTAAGAGATTTTGTAGCTTTTAGTTAAGTTAGATAGGTATGCATAATTAAGCTATAAGTTCTATGCCTCTCAACTGGCTCAGTAGAATAAAAGCATCTTAACAAAGATATATTGACTCAAGTCTTCTATTTGCTAGAATTTATCAAATCTGTCATTACCTTCCTGTTATTAACCACTGTGTCTTATTCACAAGTTCAACTAGTAGTTCTCAAGATCAATTTGGGCATATGCATAATTCAATGCCACCCAAAATATTTTCTGATAAAATTAAATGCAATAAAGAAGCAAATTAATTAATGACAAAAGGACGAGTCCGAATCTGCTGCGATTCCGAGATGGATCGCAGGATTCTAAAATTCCGAGATCAACGGTTCAAACTTTTCTGTGCGTGGATCTCGGAAACGTTCTTGAAAAAGTAAATTTTCATGTACGCATCTCGAGAAAGACCAACAGTTGAGATGGGATCGCAGGGTCCTGTGATTCCCCAAAAATCACAGCAGATTTATTTTCCAAAAGGACCGGATAAAAGGTATTACCAGCTCAATAATTGGTGGCAAAGGAGCATGTGTTCCTTGTCCTGATGTGCTGGTTTTGACATTGCTTTCCTGCTTTCAAAAGAGCACTAGTGAGAGATGATAATTTCAATAAAAAATGAAAAGAACATACATTATTCAGAAACAGAGATATTGCAACAGATAATAAGCTCTTCCCTAGTAATAAAAAAGGACAATAATAATAAAAATCGATGTAAAATGTTTCTAACGAACCGGCTCAACAATAGCAACTGAAGTGTTTGTGTTGAAAATAAGATGATTAGAGGCTAAATGGGCCTCAGATTTTTATTATCATTGGCCACAATTAGAAAAAGAGAGTTACTAAAATAGAAAAGCATCTCAATCTTTTTCTAAAATAGATAGTACAGTTGTACATAGGCAAATAGGGAACCGTTAGAGTAGAATAGGGTAACGTTGTATTTTTTGGCTATTAAAAGCCCTCACTGTTGCAATAAGAAAAACTAAGAATTATTTTTACAATTCATCACTATTTTCCGCAACTTTCTCAATTCTACAAAAATCAACATGGTATCAGAGCTGGTACCGATACTGTACCAGTAAACAAAGAGAGAAGGTCAAGAGCCAATAGAGCCAATAAGAACCTATCCTCAATACAAAACCAGAAAAACTGGTAAGCAATACCAGTACCAACAAGAAGGCAAGAATGTCACAAATCGACAATTCCAAACTCACAACTATAATACTCTCCGGCAACATAAATTACATTCCATGGTCACGATCAGTCATGCTAGCACTCAGTGGCAGAGGAAAGATGGGCTTTGTCATTGGTAACAAAAAGAAACCAGAACCAGCAAGCACAGTGACAACAACAGATGACGAAAATGCAAAAATAGAAGAATGGTAATTAACATATGATATGATCATGTCTTGGCTAATAAATACCATGGACCCACAAATTGCCCATGTATTCATGTATCTCAACTCATCAAAGGAAGTGTGGGATACCGCAAAAAAATGATATGGTCAGCAGCAAAACTTTGCCCATATCTTCAATCTCAAACAAGAACTTGCACAAATCAAGCAAGGAAATCTGACCAATTCTCAACTAGTGACCGAAGTCACAACAAAATGGGAAGAGCTCAAAGTCTACCTTCCACCAATAACCAATCCAAATCAAATTCAAAAAAGAGCCGAACAAGATCTAATATTTACTTATCTGGGTTTCCTTGATTCGAGCTATGAAGCCGTTCGGTCTCAAATTCTTCTCTCAACCAAAATGCCAACCTTTGATGAAGTAGTAGAAACAATAGACAGAGAGGAGTCAAGGAGACTCCTCATGAACCCGCAGCAACCCCAAATTTCAGAAAACAAAGCCTTCCAAACTCAATTTCACACAAACCCTAAAGATGGCGGCAAAGGAAGGGGAGCCCCAACCGCCGATCAGTGCGACCACTGCCGACGCGCTGGCCATAATCGAGACGGCTGTTGGTTCCTCCACCCTCATCTATGCCCAAACCGAGGAGGAAGGGGCTATGGCGGTGACAAAAAGGGGGAGGCAAAGGAAGAGAGAAGAGACGCTAAAAGAGGGTTTGTCTCTGTTGGGGGAGGCGAAACACTAGAACCCCTTAAAGGGTCCGCTCCCCTTAATGGGTCTGCTGCCCATTTAATTCAATCCAATTCAACGACACCCTGGTATCCAGCGGCACAAGGGAATCCAGCCCTTTTAATTCAATCTAATCCAGCGGCACAAGGGAATCTAGTGGCAGCCACAGAGGATCCAGACTCAGATCAGGTGCAACAGCTTCTACAGCGACTTTTTGTGCTGCTTCTCCCTAAATCACAAAAAAATTCTGGTATGGCCAATTTAAGTTATAATTTAAAAAATTCAGCATGGATTATTGATTCCGGGGCAACTGATCATATGACAGGAAATAGAAATTTGTTAGATAATTATAAAAATTATGAGACGAATCAATATGTTACCGTTACCAATGGTGAACAAATGAAAATCATAGGAAGTGGCACAATTAAAATTTTCTCCAAAATAATTCCAAATGTTTTGCATGTCCAAAATTGTCAATCAAATTTGTTATCTATTGGTAAAATCACAAAGGAATTAAATTGTGAAATTATTTTTTCATCAAAGAATGTGATTTTTCAGGAATGGATAACCAAGAAGATGATTGGTGAAGGTGTTTTGGATAATGGACTTTTTGTGTTAGAAAATGTCAATTTAAATGTTAAGAAACAAGAAGATTTGGGCACTCTTTGGCATAGAAGAATTGAGCATCCTTCCGACAAAATTTTAAAGTGCATTTTTTATTTTTCAAAATTTGATTGTAGTAATTATGAAGTGTGTAAATTAGAAAAACACACTAGATTTCTTTTTCATTTATCAAATTGTAAGAGTGAAAAACCTTTTGAATTAATTCACTCGGATGTATGGGGACCCGCTCTAATTGAATTTTTTAATGGATACAAATATTTTGTTATTTTTATAGATGATTTCTCTCGATCAACTTGGCTATATTTACTAAAAAATAAAAGTGAAGTTTTTTCTCAATTTCAAGACTTCTATAATTTTGTAGAAAATCAATTTAATGCAAAAATTAAAATCTTTAGAAGTGATAATGGAACGGAATTTGTAAATAATAATTTTTCAAATTTCTTTAAACAAAAAGAATTTTACATCAAACCACATGTGTTTACACACCCGAACAAAATGGAGTTTCGGAAAGAAAAAATCGTCATCTCCTTGAGATGACACGAGTACTCTTATTTCAAAATAATGTTCCAAAATTTTTTTGGTCGGATGCCGTGCTTACCGCAACATACCTAATTAATAGATTGCCTAGTGTCAATTTAAATTATAAGAGTCCATTAGAAATCCTTTACCAAAGAAAAATTAAAATTAATCACCTTAAAATTTTTGGATGTACATGCTATGTGCACAAAAACAAACAAGACAAGTTGGATTATACATTAATTAAGGCTATTTTTCTAGGATATTTGTACTAAAAAAAAGGATACAAATGCTATGATCCAATTAACCACAAAATTTTACATTTCTAGAGATGTATCGTTTTTAGAAAATGAGCCATATTGTAAAAACCTTGAAGAAAATACTATCACCCAAGAACAAACAAACATATTTGCATGACCACAACTTAATACCAAGAAAATGAGACATCAATAAATGATGCAAATGAGATAGAGGAAAATTCTCAAATAGAGCAAGAGGAAGAAAATGTTGAGGAAACATCTTTTCGAAGGTCAACAAGAATGATACAACTCTCAACAAGGTTAAGGAATTTTATTACTTACAAGGTACAATATCCAATACAAAATTTTATTTATTATGAAAATATTTCATTTAATCATAAGGTCTTTATTACATCTCTCCAAAAAGAAGTAGAACTGAGCAATTACCAAGAGGCCATTAAAGTTCCAAGTTGGTATAAAGCCATGAAAGAAGAGCTAAAAGCTCTAGAAAAAAATGAAACTTGGATAATTGTTTCATTACCTAAAAATAAAAAACCGGTTGGATGCAAATGGGTGTATAAAATTAAATACAATAGTGATGATACTGTAGAACGATACAAGGCAAGATTAGTTGCCAAAGGTTATACCCAAACATATGGTATAGACTACCATGAGACTTTTGCACCGGTAGCAAAAATAAATACCGTTAGAATTTTATTTTCTATTGCGGTAAATAACGGTTGGAACCTATACCAAATGAATGTTAAAAATGTATTTCTTCAAGGATCACTTGAAGAAGAGGTATACATGACCCTACCTCCTGGCCATAAAATGGAAACAAATTCTAATTTAGTTTGTAGGTTAAATAAATTGATTTATGAACTAAAGCAATCTCCACGAGCATGGTACGGTAAATTGAGCTCTCATGCATTTAAATTCTTGCAATTTTAAAGTAAGTAGTTCCGATCACTCTCTATTTGTTAAAATTGAAGGGGGAACAACAACTATAGTATTGGTATATGTAGATGATCTTATAATCACCGGAGACAACCAAGAAGAAATTAAAAAAATTAAGTCCCAATTAAAGGAAAAATTTGATATCAAAGACCTAGGATTGTTAAAATATTTTTTAGGCATAGAGGTAGCACATTCTAAAACCGGTCTCTTTATATCACAAAGAAAATACACCTTAGATTTGTTAAAGGAGATCGGAAAATTAGGATGTGAGCCAACTTTAACACCAATAGATGGTAAACAAAAATTGAATTCCGAGGATGGAATACCATTAGATGACATAAACCAATTCCAAAGATTAGTAGGTAAATTAATTTACCTTACCGTAATAAGATCGGATATTTTTTTTTCAGTAAGCCAAATTAGAAAATTCATGCATGCGCCAAAAACACCACATTTAGAAGCAATAAATAGAATTATAAGATATTTAAAAGGAACTACCGGAAAAGGAGTATTGATGAAAAATAATAATTCTAACGATCTATGTGACTATTCCGATGCAGATTGGGCCAGAAGTTTCGATAGAAAATCAACGACCGGTTTTTGCATATTTGTAGGCGGAAATTTGGTTACATGAAAAAGCAAGAAATAAAATATTGTGGCACAATTAAGCACTGAGGCGGAATATCGTGCCATGACATCAACCGCAAGTGAGTTGACTTGGATCAAGCAACTTCTCATGGACATTGGAATAAAAAAGGAAGATCCAATAAAAATGTTTTGCGACAACCAAGCGGCACGACACATAGCGTCTAATCCCGTATTTCATGAACGAACGAAACATATTGAAGTGGATTGCCATTTTATCCGAGAAAAAATTCAATCCAAGAAAATTGAAACACCCTAAGTAAGAAGTGAAGACCAACTAGCGGATATTTTTACGAAGGGGTTAGAGCCTAGACCGTCAAAGAAAATATTATCAAGTTAGGAATGATTGATATCTACACCTAACTTGAGGGGGAGTGTTGAAAAATAAGATGATTAGAGTCTAAATGGGCCTCAGATCCGTTTAGGGATTTTATCGTCATTGGCCACAATTAGAAAAAGAGAGTTACTAAAATATAATAGCATATCAATCTTTTTCTAAAATAGATAGTACAGCTGTACATAGGCAAATAGGCAACCGTTAGAGTAGAATAGGGTAACGTTGTATTTCTTGGCTATTAAAAGCCCTCACTGTTGCAATAAGAAAAACTAAGAATTATTTTTACAATTCATCACTATTTTTTCTGCAACTTTCTCAATTCTACAAAAATCAACAGTTTGGTCCGCTGAATGGAACAATAGCATCATCAATGTGGCTGCTAGTTTCGGCTGTTAATGGTAGATGTGAAGGCGACAACATTTCCTGATCACTTCTGCTCGCCAAAATCTTGATGAAGTTGTCTTTTGCTGACACGGCAAGTAGAGAACCACTATGGTTGAACCTGATTCGAGGAAATGTCTAGAAAAGGGAAAAAGAAATTGTCCAAGGTGAATGAATATATGTACTCAAATTAAACCAGGGAAAAAGAGAACCACTATAGTAAATGGTTATTTCATTAACAACATTTTTTTTTAGCTTCGTTTCATTTTTTTCCATTTTTAATTCCTATTTGTGCTAAATTTTCTTTGAACATACATTCATACTGGGGTTTGGTTGCTCGATTTTCTATGGTGAGTTTACCATTGTAACAGTCCCTTGCCAAAGCCAGCTAGGAATGGTGCAAAAAATGAAAACAGTTGCGGTCACTAGATAGTTATCCTATTCTCCAAGTACATATACTATAAAAATGAAAGAAAATACTTATTACTCACCGGCAATCCACCCCCAGCATCAACATAGTATAATGGCTCGCACTCGTCAACATTCCAAAACTTGACAATTGAATCATCTCCAATGGCTAGAATATGGTCATTGGCCATGTCAAATTGCAAGGCCCCATCGGTGTGAGTTGACAAGCCCAAGTAGCACTTAATAATGCCTTCATTGGGCTCACTATATTCCACCAGGAATGGACTTCCAGTTCCGTCCTTGATAGTTCCACATGAAAACAGCCTACATTCAACCCACATTAATGTAAAATAATATTTACTCCATCAATTTGACATTGAGTTATTTTGTAGTTCAGAAACTTGAAATGCACCTTGAACCATCCGTAGTTGCTGCAAAGGAAACAGAGGAACAAATTGGACCTTCAAATTCATGTTCAGGCTCAATCTTGTCAAATCTCCATGACTTGATCTTTCCGTCGCTAGATGCTGAAAGAATGTACTGTGAAATTGACACCACAAATTAGAGTGTATAGTTTCTCCAAAATAAGCTCGATTGAAATTAGCAAACCTAATGATGAAACATATAAGTTTACTTGACGGAATCCTCTCGATCGAGGACAAATTGAAAGGACAGGTGCTGAGTGATCCGCACCGAAGGTATGGAGTAGCAATCCAGATACAGAACTCCACACCTAACAACAAATAATATTTATTGTAAGAAATATGGATGTTCCTTTAACATATATAATGCAAATAAAAAAATATATGTTGCACATGCATTGATATCATATAAAAATCCTACTAATTTCTTGAACTCTACATATATACAGACTGTTAATTAAATTCATGTTCATGCTTGTTACCCTAATTGCGCCATCGTCCCCGCTAGTCACGATAAACATCTTGTGTATTGGTTGAGAAAAGGCAATATCATTTAGCCCACCTTTATGAGCATCAATCTGGGGATAGATATAATTATACAATATAAATTATATAATATTCCTGTACTACTTTTAGAAAGTAATGCAAATATTAATTACAAATATTATTTCACAAATGTATGAAAAATTGACTACTATTACCTCAAATGTACATTGTAGGTCGCTCTTGCCACTAAATTTGTACATTTGAACAAGATGCTTGCAATATGCAACCACTAGGAAAGAAACTTTGCATCAATAATTGGAAAAGGATCCTCAGAACTAATAATTGTTTTCTATGAATATTTGTAAAGATAGATTGTTACAAATAGCTATACATGCATGAACTTACCGAAATGGCACCCATCAGTACTCCATAGAACACGTCTAACCGAGAAAAAACCATCTTCTTTATCAAGAGCATCCTGCATTATTGAACAGCATGAATTTTCAAGAAGAATGTGTGTGTGTGTGTGTGTGCGCGCGCACAGACACTCTTCTCCAATAGATTTGTTTAGTCCATTATGTACCGAAACGCTATATATTACTTAACCTAGAGCAAATGATTTGTATATTTCAAGACAAATTTAGAAGGCCTGATTATTGCTTACTTTAGAGATTAAATACTGTTTTTTTTTTTATTTCTTGATTACAAATTTAGAAATTCTGATATCAATAAATATGAAAGGTAACAAACTTTATATAAACTTAGCCTATTAATTATTTACAAGTTAATCTGGATTAGGAAATAGATTTAGATGAAGAATAAACTATGTCAATGTGTTACCTGAATCGCCGCAGAAAAGGCTGGGTTGTCTAGAAGTCCAAAGCACTTCTTATGAATTCTCTCTTTAGAAGAAAGGTCCCATATCAAAACTTCACCCAAGCTTGTCCCAACTAAAACAAGAAATTTAAAATTGTTAGGATCGAGTTGATTACTTCTCCCCTCTGTGCAGCTTTAACTTGTATCCAAATGCATGCAACACCAGTGTTTTTTTTGTCCAATCACTTTTGCTGACAAATTCAAGAAGAAGAAATAAGTTGATTGGAAATTTCACAACACCTAAGAGCAATGTCTGCTGAATTGGGTGGAAATCCATTGATACAACTGAAGAGTCTAGACGCAGTTCCATAGCCAATGATGTTGGCAACTTCTCCATATTATCTGACTTCCTTGGAACGATTTGGTGTGCAGACTCCTTAATTTAAAGAGGTAGTCAGGCAGACATAAGCTCAATTGTGAAGTACAAAAAGAGACCATTAAATTAAGGTAATAAACGCCTTACAGATGTGGACGGTTCCGAAGCGCGAATTCTTTTTGCGGGAGCAATTGAATCGGAACTTTGTGAGTCCAGATGCATATTTTCTTGTCGGGATGATTCTGTATGATTCAAGTACAAATAATTATGCCCAGATATATTTTTTTCTATTGAAGAAACTACAGTATATCATTAGATCAATAGATAGTTCACATCAGCTCCTTCAGGTTTTATGGTTCACATAAGCAATCACTACAAGTAAACATACAGAAATGGGTGCATGCATAAATAATTTGCAGCGCCAAAAACTTTACAATGTAAATTTAACTTATGGAATCCCAATGTTTTGGTGATTTATATAAGTAAAGAAAATCATTTTATATTTATATATATTAAATGAGGCAGCAATCAAAGTGCATGCAAAATGCACCTCCATCATTAGCAGCACCTCTAACATCTATGGCTAATCTGCTTGGGTCTGCTGTGAAGCTCAATGACAATGATGGCAATGGCTGAATATATCAAAAGAGAAAGTACTACTTATTAGTCTGACTTCAAAAACAAATGGAAGCTGATGAATGCTTCTAAATTACACTTTGGAAGTAATAAACTTGATATATACTTGGCCTTCCATTATATTATGATTGTTGTCTTTACTGAAACATGCACGTTTAATGGCTATTAATATAGAGCCCAACACAAATTTTATGATACTAATTAAGTACTGTATCAAGATGATAGTGACATTCTATTTAGATACTAGCTACTTTAAATATAATATCAGACCATTAATGTTTTTGAAAGCTGGCATTCCATGATCGTGTTTAATGGCTGCTGAAAGCACTGTTCTGTTCAGTTGCTTGAATGAGGCTAACAGCAAAATTGGTTGTGGTTTAAACATGAAAAACGTACTAGTGTTATCAGATATTCTTTGTACAATGCACTTGACTATAATGGTGCTTCCAACTTACCTAGATTTGAATTGATGCATGCAGAACATTTTAGGAACAGAATAATACAGAGGTTATGATTATATATTGCAACTCACCGTGAAATTTTGCGTTGGTCTATGCAAAAGACTTGCACTCATTAAGGAGGGAGGGGGCATGAGCTCTGAACAGTTATGGTCAGTGAGTAGGGTTGCCATAGCCGCATTGGGCAGCCTCCTCTCACAAAGGGAATGCTGCCAGTTAAAACTGGAATAGGAAAAAACGAACATGTATGTTACAAAGAATATTAGCTTCAATCACAATATCAGCTATTTGTTTTTCATATTTCTCCCTAAATTGTCCTATATTAAAGGAAGAAAAATAAAATAGAGATTCTTTGTATTGCAGCATGTTCGTTTAGGAGTACAATTCATAATTGGACAATTTCTGATGCAAAATTACGTGTACGTAACTTGTCATTTTTTTTCCAATAAGCCCAGATAATTATAGTTTTACGCAGAAACAATTAATCGAATAATTGTAATGAGAAGGGTTAGATGAGGTTACCTTTGGTATACCAAAGAGAGGAGTCTGGAGCGAGGAATGGTGGGGAAATGAATCTTGTCCTTGAGATCAGGGCATTTGAGCACTAAATTTCTCATCTTGGCACATAAAGTTGCCCGTGCCTTCTGCGGATTATCCCACTCCTTAAGAAGTGGATGCTCCCTTCAATATTCAAATTCACATTACATTAGATATCAAAGTAACGCAAAATGAAGCAGGATAGGTGAGAGAGAGAGAGAACCTGAAGTCCATTAGAGAGAAAAGGTGAATAAGCTCCTTGTAGATGTCTTCGTTGGGGCTCAGGATCGACCTGAATTCTGTATCCAGAATATTAAGTGCTTCCTCCCTTTGATGCCTAAAACATCAAGGAGACGTCTCGTTACATCCATTTTGAAAGAACTCAGTAGTATCATTGATGCCATGACAATTATATATGAAGCTATTGGATTTTTCAAACACATTAATATCTCTGTGTTGTGTTGCAAAGTTAGTAAAACTGAAGTCTCTGAAACATAATTCAGGCTCATGGTACATTGCTGAAATAAAAAAAATAAAAAATAAAAACTTATGTTATACATGTCGTACCAGTATAGAGCTTCATAAAATTTTTGTTTGTATGTCTCAAAGATCAGCTTGAGGCCATGACTGTTGCCTCGTACATCCATGAAATACCCCCTCAGGTACCATTCAACTTCAGCCCACTGTCCAGCAAGAATCAATTCTTCAAAGTACTTTAGGTTAAAGTACAGCTGAGAATCCCTCTCCAACCTTACCAAAGTAAAAAGACAGAAGTTTAAAGGCAACTTAAGTGACATTAAATTTTAAACTTTAATGTAAATCATAACAGGAAGACAATTTAGTTAAATTATGGGCTTAATTGAGTAAATTTCGTTTCATAAGAACAATAAAACCTGTTGTTTATTATTATTCAAATAAGTGTGACATGTCCCTCAACGATTTGAATCATTGTTTTGTAAAGAGACCAAGAGAGGAGAGAGGGAGGGAGGGGAATATAGACGATTGAATGAGAAAGGCACAATTATAATAGAAGATGGAGGAGATATTATATTCTCGTGCTTTCCAATATATATGACTCCGTAATTAACCCATTTATATAGAAAAAAAAATATGCTAAACTTTATGTTGAAACTTAATTCAAAGGCGGACATGAATTTTTGCAAACTCCAGGTATAACAGCTGCCATATATGATGATATTATTACTTTTGCTACTAATGGTTATACTATTCAAAGAACAGTTTAATTCAACTCGTGACTGGACCGCAATTAATATTCAAAAGAAAGTAAAATTTCACACATTTCCAAACTTAAAAAGTTTTTTAAACCTAAAGGACCTTGTTAGTAGGGGGGAAAATAAGAACAATCGGTGTTCTGTATAATTAATCCGACAAAAGATTCAATCTTTATTAAAAAAATTGTACTAGAAAATATATAAACTTAAATCTGAGGGCTGATGCAAATCATCACTCAAGTAATAATCAAATCGAGACTTGTTTTTCACCCAAAAATAAACAGAACAGTAGATCCAGACTTAGATATTTCACACGCCAATCTACCAAGAAGGCATGACTATAGGACTTGAAATATGTACAAATTTATAAAAAAAAAACAAAGTGTTTTCTTTTACTACAAAAACTAATACACAGATCTTACTGAGAAACAAAAGAATTAAAAAAAAAAAAAATCGACGAGAAATTAGTAGATCGAACCTATGAGCAGTCTCATGGAAACCCTGCTCGTACAAAAACTGAAGCACAATAAAGATAATTTCTTTATTAAAACGCGACATGCTTGCAGGCCCTGCACCTTGACCCTGATTTCCAGACATTTATAACTTGGTAGCAGCCTAAAGCAAGAGATATAAACGAAAGGGGAATTGTGAGTGTGTTTGAGAGATTGAGAGAGAGAGAGAGAGAGAGGAAGGTGGCACAAAACGGTCCGCTTTTATAGCTGGAGCTGATACGACGGGTTTGATAAGTAGTTGCACTTATCAAGACCAACTCCTGTTGTTTATGGAAATTTTCTGAAATGGATGCGTCCGTTGGTATGTATATTAATTGCTTTTAATTAGTGGAGAAAATGCTTTGAACCATAGACTCCATTATTCGAAGGAAATGGAGGCGCATGACAACTGGGCTGCGCTTGGTTGGTTGGATAAGCTTCCAACGATTATCTTTCCATTTTTTAATTTCAGCGCCGTATACACCTTCACTGGTTTATGTTTTCTAACCCTAATTTTAATTTCGAAAGGGTCCATGTTGAAAATTAAATCAGAATCTCCGCTGTAAATGACATATATTAATTTCTACTGTCAATTAATTTGTGAAGCGGTGAGGTGAGAGGAATTTGTATATATCTAGGATCTTATAAATAAGCTTTTTATTATTAATATAGAGTATTGTTACCGGCGGTTCGCCGGTTAACCCTAAAAAAAAAAATTAATTTGTGAATTAATTTATTTGATGACATGATTTTTCAATAACTATATCAAAAAGTATTACAATGAGATGTATTATATTTTGCAGAGCATCGACCAACCAAAAATATAATTTTAAATTTATTTTTTAAGATTCAAACGGTCAAATAAATAGCTTAATTAATTCGATCTGGATATAAAATACAACCAAAATTGATATTCTTTTTATTTTTTATAAAGATTTTTTTAATTTTAAATATTTATGATCGTCTAATATAAATAGTTCTTATTTGCAACGTACGTTAGAATTCCTTAGGAAATGAAAGGTTCAAAATTGTACGTAAAATAATCTAAAACAAGTTTGTACTCCACGTCATATTTTGAAAATCTAAACAACCGATCCGAACCGTTCAACATGTTCTCTATATTGAAATGTGCTTGGAGACTAAATTTTACATTTTTTGGAATTTTTTTACTATTTATTAAGCCACTTTGAAAATCGCTAATCCACTGTGAACAGTAAAAAACAGTAAAAATTTCTGGGCCACCGGATCAGCAATTTTCAAAGTAGCTTAATAAATTGTAAACAAATTCCAAAAAATGTAAAATTTGTTCTCCAAGCACATTCAATATAGAGAACATGTTGAGCGGTTCGGATCGGTTGTTTGGATTTTCAAAATGAAAATATAGTGTCATGGAGTAAAAACTTGGTTTTACTCCACGTCTCACCATAGCTCATCTCTCTTTCTATATATCTATATATATATATATATATATATATATATATATTTGACAAAAGTGAGAAGCCCCCTACCTGTTTCTTATAGAAATACAAACAGTTCATACAATAACCAATGGAACGGAAAATTCCATCATACAAAAGATCCTAATCAACTAAAGTAAATCCTAAAATCGTCAGAACACAGTCAACGATTATGGTATCTCAAAGAGAGCTAAGAGTTTAAACAAGGTAATAAGACATAGTACAAAACACAAATAAACCCCAGACTAACATACTAACAACGTCAATATCCAATCAACTTAGCATGTAGAGCAAGCAGCTAGCCATAGTGTGACTGGCAAAAGAAGAAGAGCCGGGATCAGAAGAATCAGAATCAGAGGGCAAGAAATTGGAAGCAGAATCAGCTCTGTCTCTCAGATAATCCGAGAGATCCAACCCCTCTAATCCAGGTCCTGAAAAACCTCCTCTGATCCTCAGAAGCTTGCCTCTTCTGGGATATCGGAATCTGACAGTACTATCAAACTGCCTACCTGGATCAAAGGAGAAACATCCATAGACATAATTAAAGTTAGTTTAAAATAGGTCTTATCATGTCTAATTTTACACAAGTAAGAGGTAAGAGAAATAATAGAAGATCCAACACTTGCAAGAGTAGAAACATGTGAATTATTAAAACAAAGTTTGTTTCTAGCTAATCATATTATCCAAAGAGTGGCAGCTCTAATTAATTCAACCAAAAGATTATCTTTTAAGAAAATACAGGAATCTAAAAAACATAGATCATCAACAGTCTCACAGTCATGATTAAAACCATTGGGTTGTGTTATCCAAGACCATATAGCAGTGATAAATGAGCATGTAATAAATAAGTGGTTGACTGTTTCAAAGGAGCCACAAAAAGGGCAAGCAGAATCACCTTGCCAGCCTCTTTTAGCTAAATTAAATTTTGTAAGAATAAAATGATCTAAAGTATATAAGTTGCATAATCCCTTCAATTGAATTGAGAACATAAATCAGTAAAAGAGACCGTGAATTTATGAAATGTACACGTCAAGAGTCTAAATTTTGCCGACATATTCTTAAAAAAACAAAGATACTGAAAATTTCAATTTGTTTCTAAAAGGCACTTATTAATACAGAAGATCTCATCAGTGACTGTTCTTTAACTGACAGAGGCGGGGCCAGACATTCAAACTATGGAGGTCAATCATATAAGTTTTTTATGTTGCAAATGGGGGTCAATTCTACCGTATTTATAGCATTTTACTCTAAAATATATATAAAATCATATATAAACAAAAAATGATAATAAATGGGGGTCAATTGACCCCCATAGGTTCTTAGTGACTCCGCCTCTAAATACCGATGTCATCCGTGATGGTTTTTACATGAACAATTGTCACTCATGATGTTATTTACAAAAAAAAAAAATCAACTATCAGTGACAGTCACTGATATTTACTTATCAGTGTCAGATTTTACATGAAGAACCGGCAACGATGAAAATTATTTTTTAGAAAAAATATATTTTTATAATATGTCTATATATGTAGCTAGCCTTTAAATTTACTAGCCATAAATATTAACAAGTGTAAATTTGCTAGCTATAATTATTAACAAGTACAGCTTCAATAAAAAAAATTAAATATAGAGAATCAACACTTCTACCTTCCATTGAATATACAGAACCATCTGTTTGTAAATGTGGCTAGCATTACTTGAATCAACACTTTTAGCTTCAATTTTTTATTTTTATTTTTGAAAAAAAAAAGGCAAAAGAGCTAGTTCTATTAGATGAAACTGATTGTTAAACTACAGCCAACACTGACCCGTTAACCAGTAACCACTACAGAATCCCATACTATTACCTCTATGTAACAGTAACAAAAGATGACCATAACTAGATTAGACAGTACAGAGCAAGACACATATGCATGCTCCTCTTAATCAACCACCATCACATCTATTGCCTCAGGCATCCACTCCTCAACAGCCTCCTTGAGTTTCTTGTTTCAACCAAAGAAAAAATTAGCAAGATGATGTTTCTTGCAATTTTAATAGTAACAAAATCAAAACACACTTCATTTTTGTGCTTCCATAAGGTCCAACAAAAAGCACTGAACATTATTAGAAATCCTATCTTCTGCTCCCTAGGCAGCTGTAATGCAAAATGAAAAAAATGTCAGTACATTGCTTAAAGTAAAGTTGACTCTGCCCTAACTAGAACCAAATTTGTTGAGGTAATTGACAGTTAAGGAATAAATGGTTTATTGTTTCTATTCCTTAGCAAAACTGACAAGTTATATTGCCAGTCCATTTCTTTTTTCTCAAATAATGTTTGGTCAAAATTCTATTTCTTAGTACTAACCACATGAAGATTCTAATTTTAGGTGGGACTGGTATTGTCCACCATATGACATGTTGATTGGCATTAATACCTCTGAAATTTAACATTCTATACAGTCATCTAACTGTAAAATTTTCTAAAGGTTCTCATCTCCATTAAATTTTATCTATGTTATGTGTAAAGCTAACCGAACTAATAATATCAAGTAATTCTGCCCATCCATTACTAAGAATACCTCCTAAATGTCTTCTAAATTTAACTGCACTTCCTTGAGAATTAACTATATCTTGTAAAGTAACTAGATTATTACTACATAGCAGATATAGGTAAGGGTATCTAGTGGCCATGGTACAGTTGTCTTGCCAGAGATCCCCTAGAAGGATAGTTGAGAGTAAAGACCTGGTTCATAACTAACACTTATTTTACCTAGCCTCTCTAAATTCATAACTGATGTCCAAAAGGATACAGCTTCAATTAAAACTTAACCATCACTTTTAACAGAAAATCCACACATAATAGATACAGAGAACCAGCATTCCTTGCATTGTATATTCTGGTCTTTAATCATAATTTTCAAAACCATCCCCCAATCAGCAAGATTGTCGTGCTACAATTTTTGCAAATGCAACTCGATCTAATCTGTTATCATCCCACAAATTTTTAACAGATACATCCTGATCTTATACATATATCGGTAAAGAACATGGAAATAATGAATCTAGTGAAGAAACTGACCTATATATATGTTTTGCTAGAAGTTGATAAGATTGCAACTACCAGCTTTGCAGCAAGATCCAATATCAACTGTAAATCTCTTTTTCAGCCACCTATTTGATCAAAAGGAGATAATCTCCTATTTCTAACATTTTTTAAAATATATTTCTACATTAATATTTGGCAGTTATATATAAATGTTTCCTACATGTACCCATTCCTCCAAAATCTTTCTTTTCACACATGAAATCCCATTTACACTAGATATATAGTATTTTTTTTTTTTATCTATTGTGACTTGCCACAAAATATTTTTCTGGTTCATCAATTTTCTTTGACACATTTTTTGGCACTATAAACATAAATAGCATGTGTAATGGCATATAATTGCAATTTAGAACACTATTTAGCAGTACACTCTACCCCCAAGAATCATAATTTTCAAATTTAAAGCTTGCTATCTATCTTTTAGATGACCCTAGCTATTGGAGTCCATTTTATAGATCTTTTCCAACTCAAAGGAGTTCCTACATAATCAATTGGCATCCAAAAATCCTGTTCAAAATCTGCTCCTCTTGGCTGCTAATGTTCATGGCAATGAGCTCTGATTTGTCATAATTAATCTCAGGTCTGACAGATTCAATTTTTTTTTTTTTGAAGTAGGTCATACCTACTTGGTACTTTTATTAAATTAAAAAAAGTTACATTTACAAGAATAGGATAGAATATACAAGAAGTCATGTCACATAACTATCCTATTTTCTCCAAATTAAAACTCTGCCTTCTCTTTCCTCAAAAATAAATAAATAACTGTCTCTCTCATAACGAGAACTGATAGCTTCCCCGC
The DNA here is from genome assembly GCA_011114355.1 of Carex littledalei. Taxonomy (NCBI): domain Eukaryota; kingdom Viridiplantae; phylum Streptophyta; class Magnoliopsida; order Poales; family Cyperaceae; genus Carex; species Carex littledalei. The sequence continues at coordinate 7,006,119 of CM022097.1, forward strand.
CATACTGGAAGTCAAGATGAAGATTTTTCGATTTCTCTCCTTGCAGAGATTTCAAAGCCAGACCTCTCCTTTAGAGGTTCTAATTAAGTTTTTGATCTGACATTAATTTGTTCAAATTCAATTAAAGCTAGCCAGCTTCATATATATCCATGTGGATTTATCTTCATAATACAAAATTTTAGATGTGTTTTGTGTTGGTAGTGTACCCTCTATGCTGGTCATAATCCTGGGAGCCTAAGGGAGAGGAAGTCGGATGTTTCGTTGATTTCGCTTGGACTTCTCGAATTATCATGAAAGGCAGCATCCTTCAACATATAAATTAGTTTTGTAACTTATCTCATCAAAGATTGTTCAGCCAAATATGTAATACAAATCTAAACTGGAGAAATAATTAATTAATTATCAGAATTGAGCCCGGTTTGTCCAACTCACCATTTGAGGGATAGGAGCAACTTGAGTATAATTAGTAGGTTCACTGACTGAAGAAGAGAGCAGTTCTTGACCCCTCTGGCTTGCTAAGACCTTGATATAGTTTCCCTCTGCTGACAATGCTAGCAGAGAACCACTCTTATTAAAGCTGATTCGGGGTGAGGCCTAGATAAGAGATACATTAATAACCCGAATAAGTTGCATTAACAATATTCAGGTTAGAAATACATGTCTATTAATTTACTACTAATTAGCATTACATGTTATATAAAAAGAAAAAAAAAACTTGTATAGAGAGTTACTTACTGTCAATCCACCTCCAGCATCCGTAGAGCCTATCATATCAGGATAGTCCACATCCCAGAACTTTACTGATGAGTCATCTCCAACGGCTAATATGCTACCGTTGGTTACCTCAAACTGCAGGCCACCTTGCCTCTGCTGTGACAAACCAATGTATCTCCGCATTATGCATTGTCTTGTTTCGTTCCATTGCAGCAGGAATGATTCCCCGATTCCATCCGTGATAGTTCCACACGAGAATAACCTACATACAAATCACAAGAACGTAAGAAAATTTTCATTCGATATAAGAATAATTTAACCTAGATTAAACAACAATTTGAAATGGACCTTGTGGTGCCAGCCGTATAAACCACTGAAACCGTGGAACAGGCAGGGCCCCTTAGTTCAAGCTGTGGTCCACTTTTGCCGCAGTTCCACAATTTGAACATTCCGTCTCGAGATGCTGATATAATTCTCTGCAGTATAGAAATAAAGAAGCTATAGAGTTAAATTTTGTAGTCAAACAGTCATAGTTAGCATAGAAGAGTTACCTGCCATATCCCTCTAGACTTGCTACAAATTGAAAGGACTGGTGTTGAGTGGCTTCTTAATGTGTGAAGTATTAAACCAGTTCTTGCACACCAGACCTGTAATGACATTTTGTTAGCAGATTATTGCTCATTTTACTCCTGTAAAGTCCAAAAATACATTTTGTTCAAACTCCTTGGATAACCAGCTAAACAATTGACTTACAAAATAAACAAGTCAAACAGTCTCTTTTATTACCTTTACAGTGTGATCATCCCCACAAGTAGCAATGAACAATTGTCGGTTTCGGCGAATAAACGTGATATCATTTAACCCACCATCATGGGCATTGATCTGAAAATAAAGATGATATTTGTAAGCAAGATGAGACCATGCATGCTTTCCCTTCAAAAAAGTAGTATAGTGGATTGTGATAGGTCGAATTCCAACATTAACTAGTACATTCATGAGTTTTCTAGAGAGTTCTTACATTAATAACTATTACATTAAACCACTAATTAAGTTTATTATTTTCAACAAATTGATGCAAAAATACAAAAACAAGATGCGCAAAAGGATATACAATCAATAGACTTTACCTGAAGGGCGCGTGTTGCATTGGTTCTGTTGCTAAATTTGTATAGCTGCACGAGGTGCTTGCAATATGCAACCGCTGAAAAAATAAAGTTATATAGCAGTAAGTACTATTAAAGAAAGCTAATAATTATAATAGCTTTGTATATTTTTCCTGGTATCTAATTTCTTCTTTTGCTATAGTTACACTTGCAATAATTATTACCACTAAATACTGCATAAACCTACCAAAAGAATGGCCATCAATGTTCCATAAGACACGTCTAACAGAGAAGAAGCCAGATTCATTGCAAAGAGAAGCCTATATTATAAAAAATGTGAAGTCATGAGAATAATATACTTATTTATAGAAAAATAATATCAGCTCAAATTTGGACACTTTACACCATTTCAAAGTGGAATTAATAATCAGATTAACAAACAGGAACAAATTGCAACAAAGTACCAGAAGTGAAGAAGACAAGGGTCCATTATTCCAGAGTTGAAAGTCCTTGTGAAATATCTTCACTCTGGAACAGAGATTCCATATAGAGATGCCCCCACAAGTCGCTCCAACTAAAACAATGATTTGAGATTGTTAAGAAGAAATAGTTTAACCACAACTAAATATATGAATTTCAAAATAATTAAATTTGTTGGGGAAGTGAAGAGTACCTAAAAGTAAAGTTTGCTGTGTAGGATTATAGTCCATTGATGCCACTGAGGAGCCCTGATGGAGTGACATGACCACAGTTCTCGGTAGCTCGTCAAAGGCACGGAACTTTTCCTGCATGGTTTCAGAACTGACAGGAGGGTACTGGATTGGCGTCTCATCAGCCTAATACATCACACATAAAAATTAACAGAATAATTTTTGGTCTTAATATGTCTTTCTTTTGATGTTGCCAATGCCCAGGTCTCTGGAGCCGTGCTTAAAGATGAGAAATGAGACTTACAGATCCAAAGAATCTGGGGAAACGAAGTCTTTCGGCTGGAACAAAGGATTCATTAAATACAGAAATTATATCCATATTGCCTCCATGGGATTGTTCTATATAAATGAGCAAAATAGCTAAAGTGTTAACATTATTGCAGCAAGAAACTTCCGCAAAACACGGTTGCGATGCATACAATTTTTTTTTTTTTTTTTGCATCTGGGGATGCTTATTTTTTTTTTTGCTGGTACCAAAGTTTCATGAGTAATTTCTCACGAGATTTTTCTTAGTTTAACTTAAAATGCAGAGCACCTTCACTGGTAGAAGTTCCGGCTGCAAACCTGTCTCTGCTCGGACCTTCAGGAGGCATCTGCATGGTTTGGAGATGATCATTCTAAAAAGAAACCAAGTAGTTAAATAGATGGAAAGAACAAGATTTAGCTAAGGCCTACAAAATTAACTAAGTCTGCACATGATGCAGAAAATATTGAGAGCTGAAAGATAAATAAAAATTGAGAGAAATCATGGAAATCAAAACTCACCTGGAAATCCTGTGCAGGTCCAGATTGGGTACACCTATGATCCTCAAGAAGCGTCGTCATAACTGGATTTAAATGATTACTCAAGCAAAGGTGATGCTGCCAGTCGAAACTACATATGGAAGAAGAGAAAAAGTTAAGTCTTACTATGGGATATAGGTTTAGATCTCTTTTAAGTTTTAACCCTTTTATATATTTGCTATTTTTTTCTCCAAAGTCCTTTCATCTAGTTTTGCATTTCCCCTCAAAAGAAAGTATTCCATTTTAGTGTCACCGGTATGTGTGCATGCCTGCAGCGTATTTATCATGACTATGGAAATAAGATACTCTCATCTGTTCTTTATTATGCATTTTAGGCAAAAATTTAAATAGCGGATAGTGGACTTATAGCGGTCGAGTATTTTTCATATTGGATAGTAGCTCTATTGCGGATGCTATTGGTTCATACAATATCTGGTTATTTTAACAGTAAAGTCCAAATATTTAACTAAAGATGACAAAGTTAGAAAAAAAAAATAGGTATATATATTAATTACTGAAAATTTTACAACCATGACAACCAATCCAATGATTGCAAAATATGAAATTAAATTTTCTATGATTATTCAAATATGTTCTGTGTAAATTTTAGTTTAATTTAAAAACTGATAGCACCATAGCGTTTATCATTCTGAAACGCTACAGCAGCCGCTAAGAATGTTATTTAAACCTTTGATTTTTGGTCATTTGTAATTTCCATCTATTCTTGGTAATTTTGTAGTTTATATCAAGAATCTGTAAAAAAAAAGTATGAAAAATACCTTTGGCTTAAGAGACTGCGTAATCTGAAGGGAGGGATGCTAGGGAAGTTCAGCTTGTCTTGCAGATCAGGGCATTCCAGTACCATCGTTTTGATCTCCATAAACAATAGGCTCCTTGCACTCGGCAGATTGCCACATCTCTCCAACAGTTGGTTTTGACGACTTGAATTTTTAAAATCAAATAAAAATCCATTAGAAAACAATCAAAATTAAAAAGGGAAGGGGGGGGAGTCTAAAGAGAGGGAGGGAGGGAAGAGAGAAAACCTTTCTTGGTCCAGACCGAGAAGAAGACCAAGGTCCCGGTAGTTTTCGTCTTCATCAGATGGCACCAGTGGCATGATTTCATTTCGCAGAATGTCCACGGCCTTCAGGGGCTCGTTCCTAACATGTAATTAGAAAAACTTAATTAGTTTATCATCCATTTTAGTACGCTTTACTGTAAATAACGAGTTACGACAGTATTTTGATGCAAGTACACAAAAATCAATTGAGACACTTTGACCAACATTAAATTCCTGTTGTTATTATTCTCTGAACTTCTTGTGAAAGTGCCAATAATTACAACAGATTTGGACATGTAAGCCAAATACAAAAATCAAAATTAAAAAGGATATTAACCTAATTAATTTGTTACCTGAATAAAGTCTCGAGATACTTCTGCTTATTTATCTCAAATAAAATCCCGAGAGCATGGCTATTTTGTTGAACATCAGGGAAATAGCCTTTTACGTACCACTCTGCGTCGGCCCATGCACCGGCAAGTAGTTTTTCCTCCAGGTAATCCAGATTAAAATAAGCTCTGGAATCCCGCTCCAAACTTACAAGAATAAAAAAAAAAGGGTTAAACTTTGAATATTATTTAACTTTTGGTACCCCAAATATAAAAAAATTAAAAGAAAAATGGTCCTACAAAATTAATCAACCAGCAAGGGTAACAAATAAGAATTGTTGGTGTAATGCAAACTAAGATGATCTGGGGTATCTAAGCTTAAGGAAAGCTTGATCTTGGGTTCACAATTTAAGAAACGGTTCAGAAATGGAGAGTTTTTTTTTTTTTAATAACATATGTTAAACATCAAACCTGTGGGCACTCTCATGGAGACCCTCCTCGTGTAAGAACATAACAACAAGGAGGAAAAGGTCTCGACTCAGAGGCATCGATCGAGAATTTGGCACCAGCTCCCGGAGTTGATTTCCAGCCATTGATTTAGCCTGTAAGTAACAGGACAGAGAGGGAGAGAAGAAGGAGAGAGGGATGGAGTGGTGGATGGCACAAATGGTGAGACTATATAGCGGAGGCTGATAGTTAGGTATGATAAGTACCTGCGCCTATCAAATTATGAAAAAAAAAAAACGGAAACGCCTTTATTTGTGGATTCTCTCCAGTATAGGAGTACTTGAGACGTCCGGTGATTGTCATAGTGTAAAATTATACACTTCAAAATCTGATTTGAATACTCTCCGTTAATTTAAACTGTTACTAAATACGAATATCCAATTAGTTATGTATTAGTTGTTAATAATTAAGCACTTTAACAGAACGATTTGAATGTTGAAATGTTGTTTAAACCGTCAAGATTTAAAAAAAAATGAAAATTGCATGATATACCATTTAAATTGGAAATATTACATTTCAGAAGAACTATATATGATCGTTAGAATATATTTTAAGCCCACCAAAATTCTGTGAATAAAGCCTGGCTACCAACCCTTTTGTCTTCATTTGACAGATAGTAATCAAATTCTACATAAAAAACCAAAAGATATGGTATTAATCCATAAAGATGCACTGGAGTTATTGCACCCGTTAGGTAAAAGAAACTGAAAAAAAAGGATAAGAATTCAAAGATTTAGTGTTATTGTTAAGCACTTTACGTATGTCAGGGCTCAGATGTTTGTTTAAACACACAAGTAATTTTGTTACAAGAAAAAAAAAACCGTGAGATACACTGCATTTTGGAACATGTTGGAAGTTTCGAATAGACTATTTAACTTTGAAAATGAAGATATGAGCGGGAAGTAAAACAATCTCTTTAATTCCCAACATATAGATGTTGGCTAATATTAAAACGTTTGTTCTGGAGCTGTGATGCAACCAATTGGTTTTCTGATTTTCAAAATTCAAACGATCGATCTGAACCGTTAGATGTGATATCTATATTAAAATGTATTTGGAGACCAAATTTTACATTTTTTGAAATTTTTGTACTATTTATTAAGTCAGTTTTAAAATCGCTGATTTTAATAAACAGTGAAATTTTTTTGGATCATTGAAAACAGCGATTTTAAAATGGCTTAATAAATAGTAAAAAGATTCCAAAAAATATAAAATTTGGTCTTCAATCACATTTTATTATAGATTGAATGTTGAACGGTTTAGATCGACTGTTTGGACTTTAAAAATGTAAAACCGAAACGCTTGTTCCATGACCTAGGAACAAACGTTTTAATATTAGCCAACCTCTATGTATATATATATATAGACACACGACTCAAAAAAAAATAAGCACTTTACTGAAGGGTTAGGTGGTTTGTTTGAACATACAAGCAAGACCGTTACAAGGGTGAAAATGAGATATAGAAACTGCATTTGCTGTAATATAATACAAGATACACATGATATAGTATTAAAAATATGAATTAAGAATATATCGATATTTTCCTGTCTCGTTTAAACACAATCTGTAGTATCAACACAAGATATATGTTATCCGTGAAAAATATGCTGACAAAAGTTGATCCTTTACTTAATTACTTCGCATATTTATACATCCATCAGATGACGGATGCGGTACAAAATATGAGATCCAAGTGACTCGATTTGCAGATATTGCTGCCATATAAGATCCAAGTGACGCAATCAAACCTTTCTAATTTAAATTCACAATTTAGTGCAGTGTATCCACTCTGCGGTCTCCGTTTCCTTCTAAGATTTGTCCTATTATACAATTGATTGAACTTCATTTATTCTATATATTTAACTATTGTAATATGAGTAGAACTAGGGTGTTCTTAAGCTTACCAAGCTTGAGCTTAATTAAAAAATCTATTGAATTAGTTTCAAACAATACATTCAAACCGTTGAAATCAATCTACTTTACGAGTGATGCATTTACATGTCAAATTTATAAATTTTCGAACTAATTTAGTAAAAAGTCAATCGGTCAAAAAAAGATGGTTTATAAGTTAATTTTAATGTGTTCATTTTCATCATTTTTTGACCGCTTGACTTTATATTAAATTAGTTTGAAAATTTATAAATTTGACATATAAACTCATCACTTGTGAAGTAGATCGGTTTCAACGGTTTGAATGCGTCGCTTAAAGTCAATCCAATGGGTTTTTGAGTTAAGGTCACAAAGGAACTTGGTGAGCTTAAGAACACCCTAGTTCTACTCATTGTAATATTATGGGCACTCCGCACTTGGAATGAATTTAACAATATCAATGCCATTGCCATCGAACAATATTCAAATTGTGCAAAATTTGACAGGTAAACTCGCTTTATATATTCAATATTCACCTCTAAACTTATTTTTTATTTTTAAAAAAATCATTAAATAATTTGCAAAAACTTATCAAAATCGTCAAAAAAATTCTATAGTAAGGAACTCCATTTTTTTTTTAAGTATCTGTTCTTTTTCATAAAGGGGGGATTTCACGTATACTGCAAAATCTTGAAATTACATATTTTCCCTTCCAAAATTCATAATATCATATTTATCCTTCAAGATTTAAAAAATCACAAATTCAATCAATTTATTACTTTTTTATGAAAACTCATTTTAAAAATAAAAGATCCAATTGATCGGTTTTTAAGAGCAAACGGTTCATTTATCTACTTCTGACGCATACACAATGACATTTAGATATGTGTTGTGTGTATGTTACAAGTAGAAAAATAAATTATCTTGTCCTTTACAAACATGCTAATTAGAAGACTGAATATTTTGTACGATAAATATGATATTATGAATGTTAGAAGGAAATAACGTAATTTCAAAATTGTTGAGGGATAAACCTGAAATTCCGCTATAATAAAAGTGCACACTCGAATAGTTCGCAACGAGCGTTTCGGATTTGATGAACGAAATCAGTCCCGAACCTGTTTCCCGTTCTCGGCCATTTTGTGCGAATGGAACATGTTATCCAGGCCCGGGTGCTATAAGAAGTGGGCTCACAACATGCAAGGAACGTAAGCCGCTTTAAACCCATGTTAACGCATGCGAGGGTGGGATGCATCAAAATACAAACAGGTTTTCTTTTTTGTTACCACCAAATATTTATTGACCATTGACTCCCTCACCCAGTTAAGACCTTGGACATCAATTTACAAGAAAACCACCTCTTAACATTCAGAAGTAATTAAAGAGTATCCAGCAAACTTCAATGGACAATGACCGAACACATGTTTTTCATATAAACTTGAAAGCAGCAGAAATACAATTATGCATGCGTAATTAATTTAAAAGATACATGCTTCTAAAAATATATATATAAAGGAACTCATGCTCTTGCATAACATCAGCCTGATATGTCACTGGCCTAGGTTTCACCTGATCAGACCATTTGGTCGCGTCATCGTATATTTGAGGCAACTGAACAATATTTAAATATGCTAGCAACAAATCTAACCAGGATGTAGCTTAGCTATGTCATCGGTTAAGTGCTGAGAATAGCATGCGTAATACAGCTCCCATCCAAATAACCAATTGCGTAGATTGTACAGTTTTTAGGAACCATAAGATCCCCTTCAAGGTTCCTCTCACAACTATTATATAAATATCCAAAAGAACCAGATCCAAAGAGCTAGTCAACATGCTGCTCCATGTGCAACAAATCCTCAGCCGTTATATTTTCTTCATTATCTGTGGAGCACAAGTCATTAGGAGATGGATGTCTAAAGGTACACTTCATGTAGGGCAGAGCACGAGGACATGAATTCACACAACTAAATTTCATCCATCGTACATTCAACTTAAGAAACAAATTAAAAGGACAAAGAATCATACATATCTGTAACTTATGACAAAGCTAAGCTGTACGGATCTAAAATACATCAGGATGAAAGCGTCCAGGAAGTGTACTGCCTTGTTGTGCTTGCCTGAGATGCATCGTCAGTGCATAATTGTTGACCTGATGTACACAATAAAAAGAATATAAAACTGAAACAAAACAATACCATGGATAAAATGTTCTTGTTGTGCATATTGTACTCCCAGATCAAAAAGGGTAATAAATAATTTCAATAGAAAAGTATACTTGCATTTGTGACCAAAAGTATCATTTTGTACTGGTCCATAAACATACAGACCACTAGGAACATCTCATGACCTGATAAATGAAAATATCCCTTATGCACCAATATAGATATAAATTTCTCTTTCAAAAACATCCCTTCCATTTTTCTTCAAAAAAGATCAGCAAATTACCCACCTCTCTATTACCCCTCTCTGATTGAAAAAGTAGTTTGTTTGTTTTCCATTATTCAGATATTTTGGATGGATGAACAAAGAATCTTACAATTTGCTAGCAAAAGAAAAAGATCAGTTACCTCGAGGGTCCTGACTTGCTCCTGGTATTGTGATACCATCTGTCTAAGATGTTGTACTTCTTGGTTCTGTTCCACTTGCTCTTTTTGACGGTCATGCTGGATCGCCACTGCTCGTTTCAGAATAGCATTTTCTCGAAGGACAACTTCCATATGTTCCTTTAGCAATGAATTTTCCTATATAATTGAAACAGAAGGGGACAAAGTGCTCAGCAACTCTAGGAACTGTAGCAAAACACTTCACTAAAGTGAAGAAATACACAAAATTAAATAATATGAAGCAAAATATAAGGAGTACCAAGTATTTCAACACAGTTCTTAGTTGTCCTGTTATGTTCATTTAGGCAAGTTGGAAGTAGGAAATGCAATTTTACTAGAAGAAAATAGGAGGAAAATGGAGCACCTTTTGAACATTCTGCGTGCTTTCTGGGCTAACACGGGAAATGATAGACTTCTCCAAGACCTCAAGCGCTCTCGTGGCACGAGACCTGGCATCATTCATGTCAGAGGCATTCGTCATTTCCTGTACAAACAGCTCCACCCATTCAGAACCACCTGATGGGCAATTATTATCCACACCGGACATGGAGTCAGCAGCTGTACATATGTTACCATCATTGCCCAGTATTCTTTGTCCTAATATATAGCAGTTGCAACGTATTAGAACCAGACTACAAATAGACTTAATGGGATTATACAAAAAAGCAAAAAAAAAATATTATGTCCATAAATTTAAATATTGAAAAAAATACTTAGCAAGCACTTCATGCTATTGCTGTATGCTTTATAGTGTATGCTTTTTTTATTTTTTGCATTCATGACAAATGAAGAAGAAACATACACAAGAAGCAATTATATTCTTAAGTTCTCTTTCTATTTGTCAAATACTTGGGTCAAATCCGGAAAGAAATGTCAGAGGGGAAGGGAGGGGGGTGAAAGGAAATGAGCAAGAAAGAGAGGAGGTGAATACACCCCAAAATGGAGGGTACAAAATTTCCAATGTAATGTGTCTTTGCTCCCCTTCTGTCCCTTCCACCCCTCCCCTAGTATCCCCTTCAAAATTTGAATTTGTGGAGCAAGGTAGAACATTTGGGCAAGGTAGAGCATCTGGTTCTTCTAAGTAACTGTAAAATAAAGAAAAAGGCCTAAGAAAGGGAAGGTGCAGATACCTTCGGTTGCAAGATGATTTACAGGAGTTGCATCTTCACAAGTCCCTGCAATAGAAGCTAAATTGGTTTCTTCTTGTTCGAGATGCAGATCGGTCAAGCTCTTTATTGCAGAATCTAAATCATTTCCAGCTGCTTCGAGAGCTCTCTCCAGTAACTGCAACCAAAATTTTGTTGAGAAAACAGAAACTTTACATGGTACTCCAGAAAGATACCAGAGGTCAAAGCACTAACGCAAAATGTTTTAATTTATAAAAAAAAATCGAGTCAAAGACCAAAATAAACAAGTTGAATTCATTCTCTCAGATTAAAGAAAACGATCAGACGAACCTTCAAATGAAATCTGACCAGGAGAAAGTATTTATTTGTACAGGAAATGAAATTTTGGAAAATACCTCTTGGTTCATCTGAGGGAAGAGGGAGCGGAGGTGGGACAAGAGGGGATTGGCGTCTCTAGGAGGGGAGAAGCCGCAGCGAGAGCGCTTGGCGGAGTGGTGGGGCTGGTACGGCAACGGCAGCTCGTCGAAGATGGAAGAAGATCGCTTCCCGCAGACCGCGGCGGACATCGTGGCGTGGCGGCGCCAACTCCTATTCGTGCCTTGTTAGCCGAGGATTTTCCTGCCTTCTACGCCGCAGCTCAGAATGACGCGGAGAGAGAGAGAGAGAGAGAAATTAAAAGAGAGGGTTTGGTTCTCTTTTCTCTGGTAAAAAGGGCAAGAAGAACAAATGGATGGATGGATTAACCGATGTGACTTGTGAGAAGCGTGAAGGTTGTAGTGGCTGGTGGGACAAGTATGCTCTCCAATATTGTAAAAGATTCCTTTTACTTTACGGTTTGACGGCTTTGGGATGCGTGCTAGCGCAGAGTAGTATTATTTGGCTTGAGATTCGTGCCAAGTTAAAAAGAACGGTCCAGATCCAGAAAGTAAAAAATACCCTATTAGGTACGGGGAGGAAGTAGTGTATTGATTTTACCCGGGCGGGTCGACCCGGACCGAGGAAACCCGTGACCCAAATCCGGACCGACCCAGACCCGACCCTAAACTCGGACCGGACTGTCCTAAAGGGTTGGACCGGGTTAAGAATGGATCGGATACGGTTTTCTAGGCGAAACCCGAGCATACCCTACCCGTTTGAACCCGCCTACCCGAACCCGACCCGGACTGGACCGTCTGAACCCGTCCGAAACCCGTGCTAACCCGTCCGAACCCCCCCAAACCCGACCCAAAACCGTGCCAACCCGGTGGGATCCGAGCCAACCCGCCCGAACCCGTCCCAACCCGTTTCAAATTCAATTTTTTTTTTAAAAAACAGAAAAAAAAACCGGGTCACTTTGGAGTTTGGACCAAGTTCCGCCCAATGTTATTACTTGCGACATTCTCATTCTAGTTGAACAATTGATTCAATCAAACAGAAATCAATGAAATCATTTCATACAATTAAACAGAAAAAAAAACTTTAAGCGGTTAATATTGATTCAATCAAACAATTATAATAATTAAATTATAAAGTATACTAGTTGAAGACCTTGAAGTCATTTCATACAGAAATTATCAGCACAACATATGTGATTTAAATATGAAATCAATGAAAATAATATAGGATCTTAGCATGTATATAATAAGGAAAACTATATAGAAGACAAGATAGCAGACTTAAAAATAAGATTTGTTATAGGAAAATAAAATAAAATAAAATTGAATATAAATAATTATCTTGGTTAATCAAACAATTATAATTATTTGTAATATTTTGTGTTATAAATTTATATTGTTTATGTTAACATCTTGTTGTGATGTAACAGTTCAAATATTTACATATCAAGTGTAAATTTAGAAGTGACTATTTATTTTCATGATAACATGGCTTTCATAAGCACCAACATAAAAAGGTGATTTTATTATGAGAATATATAATTTTTAGTGTGACAAACTAAGAGTTACTATTTTCCTTGCATGAATTGTTTTTTGAAACCATGGGCTTCAAAACCAATAAAGAAAGTATTTAATTATGACATGAATTGTTTTTTGAAAACATGTATACTTTGGTTTATGACATGATTTTAACATGAATTACTATTTTTCTTGCATGAATTGTTTTTTGAAAACATGGCTTTCATAAGCACCAAATATTTACATATCAAGTGTAAATTGTTTAGATGACATGTATACTTTGGTTTATGACATGATTTTAACATATTGTGATATATAGTAGTTCACTTAAAAAATAAAGAAAGTATTTAATTACATAAATGTATGATTTAAAATCACAAATGATAACTAGCTAGTTCAATAACTTCAATATTTTCAATTTAGTTTTTCTAGTGTATAAAATGCACACTCAGCTATATATTACACAAAAATAGATCAGTCTATTTCGATTAAACACAACGGTAATTAACATCTGCTAGCTACACGCATATCAAACAATTTGGTTTTAAAGATATGTTAAAATCAAACAATACGGTAATTTAAAGATATGTTAGTATTTAAATTAACTTTTGTTTTTAAATCTATTGTTTTAAAATAATTCGGTTATAAAGATAAAAAATAATTCGGTTTTAAACTAATTTGGTTTTAGAATAATTTGGTTTTAAACTAATTTGGTTTTAGAATAATTCGGTTTTAACAAAATTCGGTTTTAACATAATTTGATTTTGTTATAACAAAAATATATTGAGTTCAAATAAAAAAAGGAAAAAAAAACAGCCGAAAACCCCCAAACAAAACAGAAAAAAAACCTAACTGGCCCGGACCGGACCGCCGACCCGATCTGCCCCGCCCCGGACCGACCTAACCCGCCGGGTTTAGGCCGGGTAAGGGTTGGCCGACTCAAAAAAAACCCGGGTACCCCTACCCGACTGAACCCGTTGACCCGGGCTAACCCGTGCCCGGGTCAACCCGTGGACCGGGCGGGTTTGGACCGGACCGACCCGACCCGGACCCTTTTCAATACACTAGGAGGAACTGAATTCGGCTTGTGGGGTATGAATTCGGGGTCCGGATCCCCTGAAGTAACTCAATTTTTGAGTTTTGGATCGAGACTGTCCGATTCGAATTTGTCGCTCGAGATCGTCTCGGGATTTTATGCACATATATTGTTTATGAGTTAGAATAAGATTAATGGTAATTATTTTGTAAAACCTAATTTCATTAATTTCCAACTTGGGTTATATAGAGTGCACATATTACATAGAGGTCCCTAAACTATTCTCTAATTACTCTTTTACCAAAATACCTCCAATACATATAACTTTGTTTCTCAACACTCCCTCTCAAGATGGGCAAAAGATATCCACTTAGCCCATCTTTGTGAGGCAATCCGCCACTTGATCCTCAGTTGGAACAAGACTTAGCTTCAGTAGTCCACTATTTAGTTTTTCCTAAATAAACAACTTATCAATCTTAATGTGCTTGGTTCTGTCATGCTGCACCAGGTTATTAGCAATGCTGATTGCCGAATTGTTATCGCACCATAGCTTCATGTAAGCCCCTTGATCCATCTTCAACTCCACCAGGAGAGCCTTTAACTACAACAACTCAAAAACTTCCAAGGCCATTGCCCTGTACTCGGCTTCAGCGGTAGACCGTGCCACTACCGTTTGCTTTTTGCTCTTCCAAGAGACCAAGTTGCCTTCTACAAAGATACAAATCCTAAGGTAGACCTCTTATCATCGGCGCAATTAGCCCAATCAGAATCACAATGGCCCTCAATGCCTAGGTGACCATTGTTCCTGAATAACAACCCCTTTCCTGGAGCGCTCTTCAGGTATCTCAGAATCTGATAAACTACATCCATATGGCCATTCCTTGTATCATGCATGGGGACAAGCCCCCACACACAGGCAACGGAGGAGAGAGGGGCGGGACCTTGCGAGAGTTAGCAGAGAGAGAGAGTGGCGGACTGGAGGAGCGGTGCCTCTGTGAGGTTGACAGACCCTATTTTTTTCACGCATAACCTAGCGGACGGATGAAGCGGAGCGGACAGAGAGCAACGGGGTGGCTAGGCTCTGATACAAAATTGTTTTGTAAAACCTAATTTCATTAATTCCCAACTTGGGGTTATATAGAGTGCACATATTACATAGAGGTCCCTAAACTATTTTCTTATTACTCTTTTACCAAAATACTCCCAATACATATAACTTTGTTTCTCAACAATGGTTATTCTTCATTTAAAATTTCAAAATTAAATTACTAATGCAACAAATAATTTTGTCATCATGTTCAACAAAAAGTTCTAAGTTGATCCATTCTCTTTACTTTATAGACATGACTAATGAAAATACTTGGAACATACAATCTTACTAATATCCTTCAACCTCTAAGTAGTAAAAATTAAAAGCTTCACATGAATGATTTTGACATTTTTAATTTTCTTATTGTAAAAGGGAAAGGTGCTTAAGAATTTTTTTTTTCTGCTTTCAGTCATAAATAAAGAAAAATATTGGTCAATGTGATAAATATGACTAACTATGAAAATAGATCTTCAATCTATTGTGAGCAATTCATTGAGAATTGAAGTTCTAGGCCAAATTTTAGTAGGTGGAACTTGTTCTTTCAACTAATTTGACAAACTATTGTTCTCTTGTTAGTTCATTCATATCAAATTTTTTGTAAAACTTATGTATAATTCAGAAGAAAAAAAGTTATTAATATGCATATGTTGTCATAAGTGGTATTCCAGCCTGTTGGCCTCCACTATGAATGAAGCACACAAGAGTTGCTTAATTCAAGTTCAAAACAGATAGAAGTGTGACATACATATAAAGTATGAGCCAACCCATAGAACTGTACTAAATTTTTATTTGAAAACATAAAATTTCAGGTAAGGTAATTTGTTTGCTTAACTATTTCAAGATCTTCTGGTAGATATAAGTTTGATTATGCTGTATGTTCTTTTCCGCAAGTACGTTTAGTTGAGAAATCAGAACTATGTGGAGGTGATAGTTGTTTTTGCATTACCCATACATAAACTCATTGGCATCTGATGGTGATTTGGTACCATACAAAGGCAGAGTAGGTGTGTACCAACAAAATCATATATGCAATGCTATCTCAATCACTGTACCATCATCACAAGTCTGAACTCAATTAGAAATGCAAACTAATGAAATAATAGTTTAGATTTTTTGTTAAATGAGATTGTTTCATATTGACAGAAATTGGGGTTTCATCGGGAAAAATTGAATATAGAAAATTAGAATCGGTACTTTTTGTTTGATATTAACTTACCATATATCGGTTATCTTCGCCAGATGTGGACCGAGTTTATGCTCATGATTTAATTAAATGCAGTCGATCTCTAAAAGATACACATATATGAAAATTAGGTTACACTTCTTTTATATTGTTTGTTATAAATACCCCATATACCTAGCTCCTCCCTTTCCATCACGTCACAATCCCCTCGCGCCGCCATCCCTCGTTCTTCTCACATCGCCTCTTCCTTCTTTGCATTCATCTCCTAGAAATCCTGCTTGATTATTGCTTTTCAATTATAGATGAAAACAAAATTCCTTTGATCCATTAACTATTGCAACCACAAGGTACAAAAGAATAGTTTTCACAATATATTGTGTGAAAATCTCGACTGTAGCTGGTCGATCAAACCAAACCAGTGGATACTGAAGTATTTGGCATGGGTGGTCTAGGAAATCCCTGCATGGACAATTATCATCTCTGAGGTACTATTCTTCTGTTTTCAAATTAATTATTTGTCTAATTTAATTGAAGCTTGAGTGTGTTTATGGTATTAACTAATTAGTACTGAGGTGTTGATACTAACAATCCAAATCTTACATTTTGTAATTGTCCTAGAAATCAACCGAAGCCCTCTATTGTGATCTACACATCAAAATTGGTACAGTGGCACATCTTATATTCTTATAAAATTTTATCTCATTTATCGGATCTGAAAAGGTGCCATATATTAATGGTTCGAAACATACGGCACGGAAATAACACTATGTGTAAAAGAAGCAAATAAGTGATCCAAATTATTAGTTACAGTTGCTACTCCTTGCATTAGTTAGATATGAAGTTTTGGCACATTAAATTAGACCTAATTTCTACCAATGTACTCTTACATATTACCTGTTAATTTGAAAAATAAATTACATCAATTATTATTGCTGATTCCATTATTGTTAATTTTTTATATCTAGGCTTGCAGACATTATGATCTTTCCATTGTTGATGCAAAAGTTTCTTTCAGGGGTTGCAGATTGCAAGCACCTTGAGCAAATGTACAAATTTGACAGAAAGAAAAAGCTAAAATGTACATTTGAGGTAATACTAGTCAATTTTTCATATATCTGTGCAAAATGCCAAAATCACTTTAATGTTTTTAATATTTGTATTATTTTCTGTAAGTACATGTTTTTTTGTATAATTTAATTGCATAGAACAATCTCCTTGCTCAGATTGATGCTTATTAAAGTAAAAATAATGGCACTGCTTTTTCCCAACCAATCAACCAGATGTTCATTATTCTGCAATTAAATTATACAAAAAATAGAGGTCAATGCAGCTATGGCAGTAGAGTACTGATATAAGACCTTATAATTTTTGTATCAAGATCCATATTATTCTGTTTCTTAGCAATTTGTCTTTTATTGTACATGTAGGTGCACAAATTAGTTTATGCAAATGATGGGGAGTCGGTCATGGCACTTTCATCCAATTGCACTCATAAACTATGGAGATGGAACAAGACGTGTTTTAACCCATCCGGCAAGGTAGAACTAGTCTCATCATCCCTGCTTTCTCTTTCTCTTGTTATACGTAGTAAAATGTTAATGCGTTGCAGGCAACTTCCTGTGAGTCTCCAATACAGTTATTGCCATCAGATGGCCTAATGAATAACGATGTGGGTGTTGTTGACATAGAAGAACATTCATTTGCTCTAACTAAGGACAACAGATACCTCATCTCTACATCAGGAGGACCGGTATCTCTTTTCAATGTCACTGATGCTGAGGTAATATTTCAGTTAATGTGGTAATTCTACCTCAACCTGACCAATTTGACCAACCGATCAAATTGGTGGTTTAATTGATTTGCCAAGACTCGGCTGATCAGAACAAATATTTATTATTCATTTGCATTTTAAAATAATATCATGCTAAGAGCATCTCCAACGCTGAAATTGGTTTGCAATTTCAAGACAGCTGTCAAGGAGAAGGGAGCGCTGAATTGCCAAACAGTTCCATTGGTGAAATAATACTAATTGCAATACACGGATCTTAAAGTATTAAGGACCTTTCATTATTCTCCCAATTCTGTCTCTCTCCGTCTCCAATTCGCCCACAGCTTGCAGACAGAATATTGAAACTATATTACCAGAATATTGCCGTAGTGTAGTAGTTCTTTGATTCTGATATTTGAAGTCAGTGCCCACAGCCTTGTAATTCAAATACCATATCCCTTTTTCTCAAAATTAAAAAATTGATAAATTCATGATCCCACATCCCACATTCCAATATGATATTCTGACTGTTCATCATAGCACATAAACATCATAGAACAATAAAAATTTGATCTCTAAAATAAAATAAACATCATAGAACAATAAACATCATCACATAACCTTAATTACTAAGAAATTACAACAATTTGATCTCTAAAATAAAATTAGCCAACCAATGCATCTTCTCTGCAAACACCTCATACGGATCCTACAACACCAGTAGCTAACCAGCAGCGTACCAGTAGCTTACTTAGCTGGTAAGAAAAAACCTAAAAAAAAAATGAACTAAAGCATAAGAAAAACCAGTATGCAGTAGTGATATCATGTACTCGGCATTCAAATTTTAATTACAAAATTAGCAGCTTGTTTTTTTTTCTAGAGTTAATGTATAGGTTATTCCAAAAAAAAAACAAAGAAATGAAGCAATGCTTCACAGATGTGTATTGTAATACTGGTTTTTGTTAACCACCCTTCATAAAATTCAGTATCAATAACAACAGCTTGGAGACATGAATAATTTGATTGTTTTACTATATGTTTTTGGAACAAAGCAAGCATTGAAAAAAGTTGATGGTTTTTAAAAAAATAGAATGATAGCACAATTTAAAAAGATAGATGTAGTTAGTACCTTTGAGAGAAACCAAAGGCTTTTTGAGTTCGTCTATCTGGTAATACAAAAGAGTAGAAAGAAATAGAAGAGGGGAGGGGAGTGCTACTTGAGGTGCCATGTTCTGTATGGCAACTTAGGATATTTGCCTGCTTCATTAGGAACTATCTATGATATTGTTACAGCAGTACCTGTTAAGGGATATACTTAATTTAAAAACTCTTATGAGTACTGATAATACCTACTATCATATGTTCATTAAGGGATATACTGTTAATTTGATCACGTCAGAGGGTAAACCTCAGGTCAGGTTGAGTCAGGTAACAATTAAGGTCTCTAATTTTAAAAGGGTATGTAAGTACCTCTCCATGCTCTCGAGGTATCATTGTAACCTTAGCTATTTTCTTCTCAACCCATGCTAGCGATCCACTGGGATCTTGTGATGCACTCAGAAATGTCCCAGAACTGTTCCAAGATCAGTTTTGTAATTAAATTAACACTCATTTAGACCAATTGTCAAAAGGGAAAACTAGATTTTTAAACTACTACAATAATTGACTCAGTCAAATGCCGGAAGACCGCATTAAAACCAAAAGAAGGCCTGTTTTTTTTCACATATTCAGCAAGAAGTCCTATAATAAAGCACAAAACAAAATCATAAGTGGGTACCAATTGTACCTGGTGCGTATACCCATGGTTGTTTCTTCAGTTTCTCCTTTTCTCAGAGCCAAAGTGGAAGGTCTCATCTTTGTCTTGGCAAGTCTTACTATTGCTTCGCATTTTTCTGAGGAGGCAAAATTTGGGAAATACAAAGCACGGGGTTTCCAGCTCAAAACCTTAAACAAAGCATGTACTTCAGAAAATCCCATCAAATAAAATGCAATAAATAGATATACATTTAAAACTTAGGACGGAATTAAGGATTTAGATTTTCAGAATTCCATTTTATTAAATCTCAAATGCATTCAGTAAATATATTACTTTCATTCTTAATTAAGCACTTGGCGCGATTTGCTATATATAGCATTCTAGTCATTTTCCTGCAACAAAATTAGTAATCTAAACCTTAAAGAAATTTTTATTACAGATATGGCTTTACTTCGCTAATTTACCAGTGACTTAACATCCAGCACCAAGGTATTCAGAGTTGCAGACCTGATACCAATCAGTTACAAAGACCCTCCAAAGTGAACTATGTTTCAGAAAAGGAAACAAAATACCTGGAAGGGAATAGGATATGCATGAGGCTCTCCGGTTACCCCATGCGGCATTGCCGGCCAATCTGACCCTAGCTCTTCCAATCGCCTCACATTCCCCACTCCTTCACTCGACGCATCCTTTTTCAAGTCATAAAACCATATCGGAAATGAGAAACCAACCAGCCGCAATTCCAATTTCAATTTAGGCGATAAATCAGATCAGGAGGCGCTTCGAATCCGTACCTGGGAGAAGAGCATGGAAACGAAGAAACCGGAGAAGAAGAAGAGAAAACGGGAGAGCAGAGCGAGCGGGAACGTGTAGGGGAAGAGTGGAGGCGGTGGCGACAGAACAGTGACAACGGAATGGGACGGGAAGCAGGGAGGAAGAACGGTAGTGAGAGGAAGAAACGATAGAGCGCAATAGCTTCGTCTGTGAGAGGAAGGGGGGAGAGGAAGAAGAGCTCGATCGATGGAGCGAATCATCGATCGAATTTGATTGGCTATTCTCCGCCAGTCTAGAAAATTGAGAGCGAAATGAAATGCGGATAAAAGCTTGCAAATAATGAAAGCTTGTAAATTTGAAAGGACCGCTGCATCGGTGAGAACTCAAATAAAATTGACACGTCGGAGCCACGTCGATATTTGCAATTCCATATGCAAGCTGATGGAGATGCTCTAATATAATTAGTAGTATATACTTCCAGAAATAGAAATAATACCCACATCGATTTGCATACAAAATCTATCAACCTAGTAAAAAGTTACAATATCTTGTGTGTTTTCAGAAACTAGGAAGTTTCTTAAGACGGCCTCCAGTGGCTACAGTGTTCGCATTTCATCCCAAAACAACAACAAGGTTGCCATAGGCATGGACAATTGCACAATCCTTGTTTTTGAACCCCCAACGTGAAAAGGTTGGTACAATATTGTTGTTTGAGCAAAGATAATCAAATGTAAAGGCAAACAAATTGGTATTTGATGAAAACAAATTAAGAACACTATCAATATTGAGTTAAATATCAATAGTAGCAAACCATAATGTGCAAAAATATCAATTGCATGCACTCCAGAATTAGCATACTTGATGTCAATATGTACGTAGCAATTATAATTGCACTTGTGTGCAATTATGTAATCTCTGTAAGTACATGTACAAGCATTATGCAAGTACATGTACACCTCTCAATTTCATTATATGAAAAAGCTTATTTAAATTTATTCATTGTATATTTATGTAGGTTTGTTGTATTCTCAGTGGTCATAATAAAAGAGTAACTGGCCTCTGTTTCTCTACCAAACTAGATGTTCTTGTTTCATTGGGATTGGATGCTCAGGTATATAATTAGCAGTATTTACTTGCAAAAAAAGATAATACCCACATCGATTAGCATACAAAGGTCCAACAAAGGTCCAAAAAAGATAATACCCACATCTGCCTTAGTCTTTGATGCATATTTTCACGTTAATCAACTATTTTCTTTTTCTTTTTTCTTAGACCTTGCCTCGAATCAGGTCCAACAAAGGTGGTTTTCAGCTAGTTATTTTTTCATACAGAACGCAATGCTTTAATGAATTCTGCTAGAGTTCACAGTTCTTTGCTAGTTGTGGCAGTAATTGGCAGCTTAATCAAGATTTTGACGAGCAAAAGTGGTCAGAAAATGTGGGAGCCTTCACATCATCAACTGTGCATTGCCTCAAACCAGCAATCACATAGAGGATGCACGTACAAGTATTATTTAATTGCCCATTTTTCAGAATAATTCTTTTGCTTTCTTGTAAGCGCAGCAATGTTGGAACCAGCAAGTCAGCAAAAAAAATCTAGATGCTTATTTTCCACCAAGTATTGAACCGATGATGTTCTCATACTTGTTTTTCCATTTTGCACTAATTGCTACCAGCACTAAACTCTTGTACATAAATTGCTTTGTTTGAAAATATTCATT
Source organism: Carex littledalei (assembly GCA_011114355.1). Taxonomy (NCBI): domain Eukaryota; kingdom Viridiplantae; phylum Streptophyta; class Magnoliopsida; order Poales; family Cyperaceae; genus Carex; species Carex littledalei. The sequence continues at coordinate 7,028,144 of CM022097.1, forward strand.
GGATAGAATTTTTTTAGAGTTGTCATGTAAGCTTAATTATTTTTAATCCTGTTTACGCACATTTGTAACAAAATTTGTGACAGAGACAAAATGGGATTTTGAAAGTTAGTAAAGTAATTAAAATAATAAATCAAAATAAATGTGATAAAAGAACAAATAATTTAAAGGTGTGATCAACTCTAAATTTAGTTTTCATCTAATCTTGACTAGATTAACCAATTACATTTCAGTTTACCCTATCTTAAAATGATTAATCGTAGTAAACAACAAGCTATGTTATCATGGATAAATATCTAGCCAAAACAAGCTCTTTGATTACATCTAATTGTTTCCAACCTAGAACAAGCTCTCTAGATTGAGTGCAACAGCTGCATTATTTTCAAAGAACAATAAGGGTTAGTCGAAGCAACAAATTCAGAAGCTCAATTTGTTTTACTTAGATTGTGTTATCATCAATTATGCATGATCACTAATTTACTACTTATGAACTTAAAGCACAACAATTATGGATTGAAGTCCTAATTCTAATATCAAATTAATATATGAATGAAATAACATGCCTAAACTAAATCAAGCATACATAAATGATAAACCATAAAAATTGAATTCAGAATAACACTATCAATTTTATAAAAAAGTAAGAAGTACGTTATAGTAATTGATTATTAACATGGATAAGAACATTTCCTCAAACCAAAAAATAATAGAATAATTATTTGAGTACCTTTACTCTCAGTACCTTCAAAATCTCCGCATCCATTTAGAGAAATTATATATTATGGTCCTCACTAATTATTATTCTAAAATTCCTGCAACACTATTTCTCTATGGTCCCCACTAATTATATGGACCGTCCACGCACTCATTCCCGCATCAAGCTTCATAGATATAAATACTTAAAAGATAAGATATTAACACTTGAACAATAAGATATTAATACTTTGATGCATAACTTGTTATAATCATTCCTTTTTCAATCCCTCAATCGTCCATCGTCAACCTTCCTCTAATGAAGTAGTAGGGACCTCATATCACTGCATCAACCTTCCTCTAACAAAAATAGTTGACCACATAGGTATAAATATTTTAGAGCGTATGTATAAATACTTACAGTACTTGATATTAATATTTCATATGTCATATGTAAAAAATACTTTTGCAAATATAGATATAAATACTTGTACGACGAGATATAAATATTTGTGTGACGACGAGTCCGAAAGTACGTCATCATGGATCTCATTTGAAACAGAAAATTGCATAGAAGACATGTATGATCCCCCATGTAGTTTGAGCGGTCCCCTATAAATATTTATGGTGCGGGTACATTTGAGAGATTTGATTAGAGAGACAATTATTTACGTAAAAATTGTTCACCTCATAGATATAAATACTTTTGTGCATAGATATAAATACTTTGTATTAACACTTTAGAAAAAATTTCAGTGTTGTAGTTTTTGCGATTCCCTAGATAATTATAGTAGTTATAGTACGGATAAAGTGCGAATACCGCACAGGTACTATTATCAACTCCCAAAAGAATAACCTATTGTCCCCTACCTCCGAAAAGCCTATTTATTCCTAGGTTACAAAAACTAAGATATCAAGTAATTTTGTCCTCAAGGAATGTATCTTCCATAGTTTCCTAACTATTTGATATTTGTTTCCAAAGTCTCCATAATTGTTTCTCCAACGCACAAAGCATATCACGCCTCTTTAATTGTACTAATATTTGGATTATATGTTCCAATTACAGAGATACTCAAAATGAAACAGTTATAGATTTTATTTTCTCAGCTTTTCATAAATATATTATTTAGTTAAATCAGAGTTAGTAAGAGAAATATATGACCAAAATATCAAATGTTGTCAAAACTGTTCATAATGTGTGATTTGTTTCATTTTCGTCGAACTTCTTATTTTGTGCCTGACTTTCTGCAATCAAAATAGTAACTTATTGAGTTGAACTACATACAAAATGGACAAAGAATTCCGATTTTTTTATTAATAGGAAAATAAACATAATATTATCGATAATGGAGTAAGGTTTCGCGAGATTTCGAAATATAGGAAGAACGTTATGGTTTAACGTTCAGGACAATATAGCTGCATATTATAAACCATAACTTTCAGTTAATCTAATCGCTAATTAAAAAAAATGTAGCTGGACATTATGATTTATAACGTTCAGCTATAGTTTTTTTTTTTTTTTGCTTCGGTTTTTCCTCTTGAACAAACTTCAGGATAAAAAAAAAAATATTGTAGCTGGATGTTATAGTTTATAACCTCAAGCTGTAGAGTTTTTCTTTTGTTAATTAGCAATCATTAGCGATGAGATTAATTGAACGTTATGGCTTATAACGTCCAATTACAGTGTACTGGATATTATAAACAATAACGTTCTTTTTATTTTTCGAGATCTCATGAAAACGTACCCTATTGTCGATATTTTTTTTTCTATTAATAAAAAATCGGCAAAGAATTAAGTATTAAAAACATAAATTTATACACTTATCAAACATTTAAAACTAGTCATCATACTGCCCGAAATTTATATTAATAATATTTTTTCAAAAAAAATAAATCAAAACATCTTGAAATCTGAGCTTTTCAAAATGTACCCAGGCCGTACCGGTAATCTGTGACTCCAAATACTGAGGTTCGCACAATGCTAATGCGGCCCCAACCAGAGGACTGCTGATCACCGGTGCAGCCCCAATGTTCTTTTTTTTAATCAGAAAGGTGTACTACCAAAATTTTATATTGCACAGCCATATTATTTGGATGTCGTTTTATGTGCAAGAATTTTGATAGTACACGTGGCTAATTTCTGTACTCCCAAAAGCCATATTCTTCCAATTTTATATTGTCATTTCTATGACATGTTCTGAATAAAGACAACAAACAATTAATGCGAGATAATTAAATATGCACTAAATCTAATCTCTCCTCTCTGCTCTATGGGATGATGTATAAAATAAAGCTGGGGCCGCACCGGTGATCTGCAGCTTCCTGGCTGGGGCCACAAGGGCATTATGCGGACCTCAGTATTTGAGGCTGCAGGTCACCGGTGCAACCTGGGTAGAATTGAAAAAACTTAGATTTCAAAGTGTTTTTATTTATTTATTTTTGAAAAAAATGTTATTAAATCAGTCATACTGCAATGGGCGTTCAAACCATTTCAACAACGGCCACACCTAACTAAAATCGTCCTATCTTTGTTAAAAACTTGTGCAATTGAAGATTAATCTCAAAATACATTTTTTGAATTATTAATATAACATAATGCGGTCAATGAAGATATTACATATGTTCGAAATTTAAAATAAAAAAATATTTATTATAGATATTAAATAATTGAGTGATTTGATCCTTAATTTTTATTTAAAATAAACAAATACAAGCGTGGACAATACGTACGATCAAGTACATTTTTTTTTTCGATTTTGAGCTTTTAGTTCACTGAGGATTGGCGTTATAGCAAAATTATAGCACATGCAATGCTATCATTAATTCATTATGTCACTTCTATCATATCAAAATTTTATACGTATTTTTATTAAAACCAAGTTCTACGTAATAATTTATCCAATGACAGTGTGATAATTATTCTTGTTTGGGTCTTATTGCTTAAGCCCAATAAAGAGTTTACTTTAATGTTGCAAATGGGAGATATATTATAGATGGGACTAATGAATTAAAGTATGGAGAAATTTAGACATATGCCCATCGTAAAATCACAATTTAGATTTTTGTTATTCAAATTTGAAAATTAATTGTGTAACTATTTTCTTAATGAAATTGTTAGCGGTATCAAGTTGACTAATCTTAAAAAAAATTGAAAATTAATTATTTATCCATCAAAACATATCTATTTTATTAATATACCCATTACTCAAGTTTTCCACTTAACAATATAATTTGATAAGAATAAAAATCTAAATGGACCATTTTGCCCATTATTCCAAATTTGTATTACTAAAATTTCTACCTTTGCGCGATCCTCCTCCTTCCTCTCCTTTCCCGCAGCCTACTGCCTACCCCCTTCCATTCTCATCTTGTACCAGTACAGTTTACTTCATTTTCATGATGATTTTTTACTTCTTCTATTAGGTTATTTCTCAAAGTTCAGATGAGGGTAAAGAAAATGGTGATCAACTTATTTTGCGGGGAGTTTTCACTTTGTAACATCAATTAGAAAGTCTTTTCTGTAAGTCACTACACTAATAATTTCATCTGTTGGGAAATTATAGAAGTCAAACAATTACGTCTTGTCTAGAGACCAAATAATTACATTTCATCTAGAGGTCAAACACTTACACCCCGGAGAAGGAGAAACAGTTTCTCACTTTAACTTAAGGACCGTTATATGCCAAAGAGACTCAAAACATAAATCAGAAGTGCGGAACATAATACATGATTTCATGTCGTTTGTCATGGAATATCCAAAGCCTTGGTAGAGTAACAGCCGTCTCCGTAAGCACGAGACAAGTCTTCAATGGCAATAAGCCCTTCTCGCATTTTCGTCGTATGGTCGTGGATCAAGTCTTCCAAGACAGCAAGATTTGCCCTTGAGAAATCCTCTCCAAATTTTCTAATGAATTTCTCTTCTCTATTCTTTGATGGTGGAAGAAGAAGAGAGGACACACAGAGCTGTATTTTTCTAAAAAGAAAAATATTTTTTCAGTTTCTGTGTTTTTTTGTGTTATCTTGTGCCTTGGAGACTAATTCTTATATAGTGTTACCTATCTGGGTATCTGCCAACTTGAAAAAGGTATTTGTGCATTGTGCGTCCGCATCAAAAACCGTGCAGTCACATCAATTCCGTGCAGCCGCATCAATATCCGTGTGGCCTGCACAAACCTCTAAAAATGCAGTTTTCTGAATTGCAAATCTCAGAATCAGTCCATCAATGATTTGATCTTTGCTTAAATTATTTTACACATTTATAAACCACACCTAATTGAATACATAGATTGTCTAATATCTTTATTCCATATTAGCTCACTTAACTGTAACAATCATATATGGCTATACAATTCATAATTATATTACATATATGCTCAACGTTGGATTATGATCCAACATCATCGTGTCAAGAACTCGAGATTTCAACTCAAAAGCAATTTAGTCAATTTTTTACTTCCCTCACTCTTGTTCCATTTGCATATATCGGAAATAATAATGCGATCAGTACCATATAAAAGGAAAAAGCTTAAACCATGCCAGGAAGAATTTATTGAAAACTAAATTTAAAAACTGGATTGGTCTTGAGCACAATGATAGACCTGATCTTACTACTTAGCACATGCAAAAATGTTGTTACTTCGGACCTGTTCGGCACGAAAAGGGGAATGGGCGTGGGCATTGGAATTGAACTAAATTTTACTGTGCACGTGGGGAAAAAAATTCAATCAGAGTGAATTTTTTTTTTTCCCACGGGCACAGTAACGTGCCGAACAAGCCCTTCATCAGAAAATTTGGGTTTTGAAAAGTACAATTCAATCAATAAAAAGAATATAATATTGACATCGCCACTTCATACACAGTGGGCAAATTCATTCCTTGTATCATAATGGGCATCTCCAATTCATAGGAGCACTGTTTTGAAAACTCAATTTTCTTGATAAAGAATAGATAAAGAGAAGAGGAAAAGCTAACAGAAGGGAGAAACTTTAGCAATACAGTGCAAGATGAGAATGGAAGGGGGAGGTCGGAATCTGTATCCTCCAGGTACCTGAAAGGATAATATTTTACAATTAGTAGATCCAGACCGTTCTTTTTAACTTGACACGAATCTCAAAGCCCAATAATATTGCCCTTGCGCTAGCCCAAATCTCAAAGCGGCTGAGAGCAAACCGTAAAGTGAGGGGAATCTTTTATGGTACCTGGGAGGATAAGAGCCTGTTCGGCACAAGAAAGGGAATGGGCATAGGCACAGGAATTGAACTAAAATTTACTATGCCCGAACAAGCCCTAAGATCGCGGAAAAGGAGAGGAAAGAGGGTTGCACGAAGATCGAAGTTTTAGCGGTACAAAATTTGGAATAAGGGGGCAAAATGATCTATTTAGATTTTTATTCTCATTAAATTGTATTTTTAAATGATAAAATTGAGAAACAGGTATATTAATAAAATACTTAGTTTAAATTTAGATGAATAAATAACTAATTTTTAAATTTGAATGAGAAAATATCTAAATTCTAATTTATGATGGATATATATCTAAATTGTAATTTATGATGGATATATATCTAAATTTATCTAAAATATATAACCGCGCGCACCTGCAAGGATTGCTTTTTTTTTTTATAACAGTAAGAGCATCTACAACGGTGATTTCTTTTAAATTGCTAATCTGATGTGTTAATTGCTAATATAATTGCTAGGATGTACCACAGTTTTTAAATTAGCAAGTTTGCTTTAAAAGCAACTCTTTAGAGCATCTACAATGGTGATTTCTTTTAAATTGCTAATCTGATGTGTTAATTGCTAATATAATTGCTGGAATGTACCACAGTTTTTAAATTAGCAAGTTTGCTTTAAAAACAACTCTAATTAAATAAGCAACTCTAATTAAATTTCTGAGATAGAGTGATTTATAAATTATGAATCTCTTTAATTGCTAAACGTTTGCTGAAATAGATATGCTCTAAGTAGCAAGTCCTAAAAAAGAATTCATACCACAATCCGACTTCTACGCAAATAGAGATAAGCATGGATCCATGACAAAGACATGCATGGCATGTGCTACGTACGCATACTAACTACATTTTCATTTTATCTTAATTTAAGTTTGATGCAAATTTTAGCATAATTTTTTTTCATATTAGATACTTTCAATTAATTTTGAACATATTGTAAGTAAGTAATTCAATAAATTTGACAGTGATGCTTCTAAAAAACGTCCAAACTTTGCGAAAACTTAATAGAAAACTTTTGAAAGGATATACTAATTTTATACAAAAAAAATAGATGTATTATAGCATTTACAACAAATTGCATGCATAATAAATACTTTTGATTAATTTGGAATCAATTATAGTGATTAAAGTCATTAAACCATCAAAGTTGATAGCGGTACTTTAAATAGTATCTGATATTTGCACACTTTCGAATTTAAGCTCGAACTTAAAATTTCATTGAGCGAAGCCGAAGCCTTTTTTTTTTTTTTTTTCTTGGCACTCTTGAGCTACTATTGGAAACCAACCGGAAACCTCAATCGACCTTTGCAGTTGCACTTTCAAATATTTGCTAATAAAAATATTAGAAATCCAGGCCCGCACCAAAATTTATACGCCGAAGGCCCACTAACACCCAGACAATTCCTCATGAATTCATATTCTCTGCGTTAACTCAAATTTTGAGTTAAGATCTGAACCGTCATATTTAAATCCGCACTAATATTTAAGCATGGGCCGGCCGGATTGGGCCCGAATTCTGATCGCAACCGGTGCATTAATGCCTAGAGGATGCGGATTCATTCCTCATGTTGTTAGGCACCAGATTACATAATAACTACCTCCTCTTTTTTTCAGTTCCAATAATTAGGGGTGTCAATCGTATCCCATATCATATTCAATAAGACGGATATGAGTAATTTTTTTTTGTTAGCTTATTAGATATGAGTATGGATAAGAATTATTTTTCGTTAATCAAATGAGTAAGAATATGGATAATGACTATTTCGTATCCGTTACTCTATAGAATAATTATAAAATCTAAATATATATTCAATTTAATTTCCAACCCATTTAAATATGCATTGTATTCGTGTTTTAGAATTTTCTTTCTTTATAAAAATAATTTAGTTAGAATTTATTGATCATTTATTTTTATTTTGATTAGAAATGTAATTACATATGTATGAAATATGTGTGAAATAAATGAGTGAAATGAATGAGTTTTTTATATTTAATTTGTAAAATATAATAAAATTAATTATTATATTAGTATTATCCGTTATTCATCCGCTACTGTTTCGTTACCCGATAATATTAACGGATAAAGGTAAAATGTAGAGTAAGATCAATTTTAATGGGTATGGTTAGGGTATAAGTAAAGTCAATTTTCATGGGTATGAGTATGAAATTGCCTCCACCTGGCTCGTACTGTACCCATTAACACCCGACATTTTTATTAATATCCAAAGTTAATTACAAATTAATTAATATATCCATGATTCCCGAGTTTTTCCAAAAATATCCAAACCGGCCATAAAATGGCAGGTTTTCTCTTCTTCTTTTTTAGAGACACTATGAAGAGCAAGATAAAAAAATCTAACACTGAAAATTCAAATTTTTTGCTTCAATTATTTGTTAGATTACTTATTTTGATTATAATTAGCATATTTATACTAAAATACATTAGATTACTTGAAATTATGTTGAATTACACTATATTACAATAAATTATGTTGAATTACACTAAATTACGTTAAATTATGCTAAATTACAATAACTTCGCTAATTCATAAAAATGCGATAAATTACGCTAAACTACGCAAAATTACGCTACAGTAGACCGATTTTGTGTCATCTTTCATTAATCATAAAAAATAAAAATAAAAATTCCGAAAATAGTAAAAATTGGTATTCTACAAGTTCATTACGTAATTAATTTACTGAGCTACTTAAATTGAATAATAGAAATGAAAATCTTAATCGGAAACTTCAACTCAAGTTTTGAGGCTCTTCCCTTTGTTTTTGACATTGCCAGTACGGTCGCATGCGTATTTTCGAAAGCTTTTCGAAAAGTGATCATTTGCTGAAATCGGACACTTGAGCACTGTTTTATGGCCGTTTGAAGTTTCGTCGTTGTTTTTCGCCTTTTCAATGAAGATACCATCCCTATTCATATGTAATTTAGCGTATTTTAACATAATGTAATGTAATTTAGCGTAATTTAATGTAATATAGTGTAATTCAACATAATTTCAAATAATTTAGTGTATTTAAGTATAAATATGCTAATTATACATCAAAAGAAATAATCTAACAAAAAATTTAATTTTTCAGTATTAGATTTTATTATCTTTGCTCGTCTCTTAAAAAAAAATTTAATTATAAATCACTATGAAGATAAAAGAGAAACAAAAAATAATTTATAATTATACATCACTATAAATTCACATAGTAATTTACCAGAATTTAACGTATTTTAGCGTAATTTAACATAATTTAGCGTAATTTAATGTAATATACTAATCTAGTATAATTTAGTATAAATATGCTACTTATAAATCAAAAGAAGTAATCTAACAAATAATTTAAACAAAAAATTCGAATAATGAGTGTTAAATTTCATTATTTTGCTCCTCATAGTGTCTCAAAAAAAAAAAAAAAAAAACCGCCGGGAGAGAGAAAAAACCGGCCATTTTTGAGAAAACTCGGGAATCGTATATTAGTTAATTTGTAATTAACTTTGAATATTAATAAAAATGTCGGCATTAACACCCATACAATAACTGAATGAAGCAGGGATCAACAAAGCTACCATATTTGATAGGGACTGTTTTCTCTTTTGTACCAGTTTGGCAGTTTCATGATTCTTTCTTGTTGAAACTTTTGACCACTCCTTTCCAAAATTTGGGGTTCCCAGAAGGAGCAAGCAACCAATAGTCCAATACAGTAACATTTATTCCACGTA